>WJFA01000758.1:0-29863 GCA_009870155.1 Pseudobourletiella spinata
GTTTATGAAAATCGGCTGGAAATTGCCCGAGATAAAAATTCCCCAAAAAACAGACATTTCACCCCATATCTCTGGTACCAGTGGTCACAGATCGGTACCAGTGGTATATTCTTAAATTACTCGCCGAGGCGAATCGTTTGGTACCAAAGTTTCCAAAATTCGAGAGTAGTTGTCAATTTTTGGTCGAAACCTCGTGAAGTTACTCAATGAGTAGCCGCAGTGTGGATTACCCACAGAAGTGGGGGTGTGCAGTGTGGTGGTAGATAATTGTAGCCATATGCTAAGAGGATGTGTTCATAACCAAATACACCCCTCATCTCGTCAAGAACACTATCAGTATCTCAGTTTTTTTCAAAAAATTAAATATGACCACACTGCATGTGAACATCCACAAAACACAACCCGGAATTTCACAGACCGAAAAAACAATGCCCCGAATCCCCTATGTCCGTCAGTCGCGGACACCCCACCCAAGAAAAATTTTCTAAATGACACTCGGGTCCGGATTCTAGGGGTTCACCCCTATCAGGCCGAAGCACAAAGGGGGGTGTCAGGCCCCATGATTACTTGTAATTTTGGGCTTTGTACATCGCAGTACCCCTTCTATGGCTCGGGCTTGCATAGTACGCTATTTGTGGCAATACAAACGGCACCCCTCTGTGTACTGTGCGCATACATTGCAGCAGCTGTCTACTATGAAGAGGGTGGTTTACTTGGGATAGGAGTGAGTTTCGGAACACAAGGCGCTGTGAATCTAGAAGGAGGGTCTCCTCAATTTCCAAAACTAAAAAAATTAAGCATTTTGAAGACATGAGGCGGAAGTCTCCAACATGTTTGTTACGCTTACCTTGTATAGATACTATAAATCGATGGAGGGACGGAGTGTATTTGAAAGGACGCCGCTTACAAAATGTAATGATGCATACTTGGATGAAAAAATGACACACAATTTAACCGTACTAAAACTATCCTCCGAATGACCCGGTGCAATCCCCTGCAATCCTTTGGTCTGCCGGTTTCTTCATACGGCTCCCCCTAAGAGGATGTCAACATCGATGAGGTCATTTGGGGACAGCAGTTTACCATCCGAGTGGGTGCGATTTGTTACAGTTTTAGCTGGAAATTTAACGGCCTCCGTACGCAATAAGTCTTTTGCGGCGCTAGTTTCTAAAATTCTAAAATGACCCAGTTGTCCTCATGACCTCACAAGTGTTCACTATTTTCAGCGGTAGTATCCTGAATTGACTAAATATTGGCTGAGTGAAAATGTAATTTAAAATCCGACCCTTTGGTGAAAAGGTCATTCGATGATCTTAAATGACCTGATCAATGTTGGCCTTGAAAGTGTCAATATCGTTGACATAAAATAGCTTAATTATTTTAGAAGATGCCGTAAGAAGAAACCGGCAGACCAAAAGATTGCATAAAAAGGCACGGACTGGCATGGGCATGGCAAGGCCATACCAACCAGCGCGTTGATTTTAGCATTCAGATAAATCCAAAAACCGTGCATATGAGTCGATACAGTAGCAAAAGACCTTCTAAACGCGCTGCCTCGTATGACTCTGCGCCGTCGGGTTTAGGAGATACAGGCCGAAGTACCATCCATTTACGCTAATGTTAAAAATCGTTTTAATTTTTGCATAGCGCATATCTCAGGAACCAGCGCGCGGATCCGGGCGATCATGGTAACTAACAAAAAAGTCTCAGTTTCCGATTGGTGGTAAAGTCATTCATTTACGTTGAGGCGTTTGGGAAGTAGAGCTGAAACAAATATGACGTATAGCCGTGGGACACCCTGTATATCTACACACACATGAACGACAAACTATTCACATTTCAAATATGCGCGTTAACTACACACATGCACGACAATTTATTCACCCTCCAAAGCAATCACAAATGTCACTACCATAACCTAAACAACCAAAGCACAAGTACAACGCACGTAAAACAAACCAAAATACAGAAAAAAAATTACGCCGTAGTAATTCTAACAAACAACAAAGTGCACACCTTACCTGCTCACCACGCGATGCAATTATCCAATTTCGAAAACAACTAAATAATAACACAAAAATTATAACCGAAAATATTCGTCAGTGCGTACAACAGTACGACAACCGTCACCATATCCGTGTAACCGACCAACTCAACCAGCCGTTACCACTAACTTACAATTCCACGAGAAAAAGATGAACTGTACTTCTAAGTTATGTGTCTAGAGGAATAATAATTCCAACACTGAGAGACCAATGACAATTTACAACTGCTATTGACGAGATCACCCACCGTAACTGCGATAAAACAGACGCCACTGCCGTCAACAAAATTACTCGCCGACTGTAACGATTGCCGTACCGGCAGCGAGACATGTAAGCGTCCATAACAGTAACGCAATCGTTCACTGTCCCCGAACCCACTACTTCGCTACTCAACCATGTGGACACTGCCAACGTCCGAATCCTAACTACCACAAACTGTAACGTAATCACTGAACACACTCACCGTTTTAGCTAAATCATACGTGAATGAATGCCCACAAGACAATTTCCCACCAGAGCCGACCTCATACGCCAACCTGCACCCATCTTTCATACTGTACGACGAATTCCCAGCACGCACACCCGGACCTACCCCTAGATACTGAAAAGAGTATCACTACGACACAACTGAAATTTGTTTTTATGCAATGGTGATCGTACTCAAACCTATATAACTTGCGCCGCTGCCCCCCTTCACTATACCACCGCCCTATACTGAAATCTGTACAATTGAAAGTAACGTATTACCCACGTGGTCCAGCGAAGTCTTGTACAGTGTCATTCTCAGCGGCGGTGACGGGTTTGAACCCACTTCAAATTACTTTATTACCTGCGATTAGCAGGTCTTCGGGATGGTAGGGAGATGAGAGGTGAGGCCTCGGAAATTAACCGCTGGAGTCACTTTACAGGTCGCAAATATATTTTTAATATTTTTAAATTGCGCTGATAGAAACTATGGAGTGGGTGGCAAGAACAAGAAGTTTTTTTGAGCTCAGGGTCGGGCAGGGGGAAGGGTCAAAGGAGGGATTTTCAATACAACTGTTTGTACTTCAGTTGTCAGGGTGCGAGAAGTTGTACTGGGAGCTCATTATAATGGGAACAGCTGCCAGCACAGCATGGTGAAGCTGCCTACGCGACCACTACATTCATAAAAGTCACTGTTCGGGCCTCGGAGGCAGCATTGGCAATTGGGAGGGTGGAAACGTTTTGGCCGTGTGATGTATCGTCGGTGTAGCTGTGTGCAATGAGGTCTATGGTTACCACACCACATGCACACACAAGCACCACGACATAACACATGCATCTACAGCCTGCAGATAGAAGTTTACACGTTCTAATCGCAGGTCTTTTAAATTTGGCATGTGTCAGGTTTATTTTCACTCATTTCGGTTCGGCGCACATGTACCACAAGACCGGCAAATATTCTCAAATGCGCCCGCAACATTGTCTAAAAGCACAAATCAGGGGAACAGGTACAGACAGACACACATCGACAGACATCACGACAATTTTAAAAACCTGTATACTGCGTACAGTGTAAGATAAAGTCTGCTCACACCAGCGATTCAACTGGGCTGGTAATGCCATTTTTTTCTATGTGGCTAACTTCGATATGTACTAGCGATTAACAGGACCATTGCCACTCCCCTGGCCTATATCGTTGTGGAGGCGGCAATGTGCATGAGGAAAACTGAAGTAGGATTCTGGCGAAGCGGACCATGAACTTCACTGAAAGAACACTTTTTCTGGGATATGAATTGAATGAATCAATGGGTGGAGTTGTGCTTGGGTGTCCCAAACACAAATACTAGAAGTCATAGTGCAATTTTGATCTTACGGCAACCGAAATACGTTTAATAGAGTTAAGACGCGAACAGTGAAAAAAAGGTTGGAAGATGTGGGTGGATCATTAATACCTTGCCAACGCTGATAAGGTTGGGTTGACAGGCAGGTAGTATCTGTAATACGACGAGCATTGCATTACCCGCCGAAAAATCGCTGCAAGGTGGAGGTGCCGCTTAGCATCGTAATTTGAAAGTGCTGTCACTTTACCTGACTAGTTTTGTCTCTGTGGCCTAAGTGCCTTAAATGCCACTACCATCACCAGCCCTTTTACTAACATCGGCTCAACCTTCACAGTTGGTCCATCGACATGTCGCAGTAGGTAGGGCAACTTTGTCTACAAACACCCACTCTGTAGCGAATAGCGACAGGAATAATTGAAATAAGCTCAACGTCGTTGACTCGTAACTTAAATGCATTTTGAAGGCACAAAACTTCCACTCCAAATTGCACGCTGTTGTATCTCGAGCCGAGTTATTTCGTGCCGAGTTGTGAGTGTCACTCGCCTAAACCTTTTACTCGCCATTCATGACGCTGCGGATGCTTCGGTCTCTCACAAAGGAGCATATACGAACTATATGCTTCAATTTCGATCTAAACCGCATCGTATACCTCATGAAAGCAATGGCGGGGACTGGAACACACGAGGCTAATTTCCTCCCTTTAAATCGTTCAAGCACCCATCCAATTCAAGTTGAAGTTGGAATGGGAGGATAAAAGATTGAATTAATCACCAAATTGGGTCAAAGAGTGCGTAGGGACAGCTCAGTACCGACTAACTGTCCTTCCAGTGTGGTCTGCTCAAAGGGACACTTTGTACATACTCAATTTTGGGGTAGGATTGGTGGGGAATTTGAACTGCGGAAAAGAGGTGTAGGAATACGTATCGCTGTCTTGCATGCAATAATGAAGTCCGTGGACCAAGCGCCAGTTAAAATTAAGGCAAAAGTGAATGACGAGTACGAGTCCCTTGGACTCACTTCAGATCTCAGAAGCATGGATCAGCTACAGGGGAAGCCCAAGTCTCCCGTTACCTGAGCAATCTCCTCCTTTACTTCCTGACTCGAGTGACAGCTTCTCCGCCTCCACGCTCCGAACCCCTCATGGTCGATTCCTTCTCCTTTCCGCACTACATGCCCCGTCCCATATATTGATGAGTAGATCAAGTTTCCGGCAGCTCCCCATTTGCACACCATGTGGATCTAGTTACACGTGGTGGTGGAGAGCAAAGCAAGTTCCCACACGTTCAACTCTACGGCTCTTTGGAGGCAGACATAATACTCTGAAGATTGATTGAATGGAGTAGGAGTGAGATGAATGTATGCAAGTGCTTTGCGGATTGTTTCACTAGGAACTTGCTTAAATATAGAGGCGAGAGATGGAAATCCTTTATAACGCATTGGATTAATCTCCGTGTGCTCAGCGGTATCTACCTCCCACTTTCCCTCCAAATGAGTGACGGATGAAATCAATCAAGGAGACAAACGTTAGTGACTTTGCAAATCCGCCCAAATCCTAACTACTCCCTTCCGCCTTCTCCGGTTGGAACAAACTTTCAAAAAAGAGAGCAGGCCCAGCTGCCAACGCGAACCCGCAGGAACAATGACCATGACATGCATATGAGGATCCATCTGGATGCCCAGCCCATAAATTTGCAGAGTGAGATGAAGGCATTTGAAAATGCCCACAAAGACGGGCCTACCGTTACAAGCAGTCATTGAACTTTAAGTATACATACGGAGTAATCAAAGTAATGCTAAAACAAATTACATTTGACCGCAAACTATCCTGCCTACTATCCATAATTAACTCTAGTGTATTATGGCGAGAAAAAACCAGTTTTCAAACTGCCTCAGCCGACTGATAATCCCACAGGAGGAACAGCGCGGGTGGTTAAAATCTTGACCACCGATCGATGTATTTTGAAAGCTTCTAAATACTTTTGAGCTATCTTGACGGCTTTTCTGGAAGTGGCATTTCTCCAACAGTGTGGAAATATTACCAAGCATTGAACCGAGCACGACGAATGCACCAGATCATTTGAAGTTAGAAAGAGACGCGATTCAGATTCATAATTCGCGACTCGTGCTGAAAAAATGATCACAATGTAAAAAAAGATTCACCTAAGTTTAAAATTTAACATATTCAAGAAAGCAATCCCGAAATTTTATCAATTCATGAACAAGATTTAGGGTTATTTCATACGAGAACGACATGGTTTTTGCATTATGGTGATGGATTTTCTAATCTTTCCCACAATATCACTGTATCATGGAGTAATTGACATTCCGCAACGTAGTTCCGGCGACCGTTGATTCTGGAGGGAAACATGAAATTTTTTAGGTTGCGACGGGGAAAATCGCATAACTCACGAACCTCTCAACCAATTTGAGTTAAATTTGTTTTAAAAGATACAGAATTAAATTCTCTACGGTCGTTTTGCAGGTTTTTGTGAATATAATAATGGAATACATATAATGGATTTCTCAACATTTCAAACCAAATAACGGTAGGCCCGTCTTTGTGGGCATTTTCAAATGCCTTCATCTCACTCTGCAAATTTATGGGCTGCGTGGGCGGAGATAATCCCGAAGAGACTGTCCATATATTTCGTATACATTTTTTGGACGAAAAGCCCCCCTCCCCCCCTCGTCATCAATGGGTGTCATACGAGGATTTCCTCGATTTCAGACCCCCCCTCCCCCTCCAGTGTGTACGCAATATCTGCACAGCCCCCAACCGGAGAAGGCGGAAGGGAGTAGTTAGGATTTACTAGCCTATATTTTTAGTTAAACATTGTCAACAAACTGTCACATTTTTCAGAAAATGATAAGTTGCCAGCTTTCTCTTGAATAAGACACTTACATCACAAGTTCGAGGTACCATTGATACTAATGTAAATAGCTGGATGAATGAGTAAAGGGAACGTCTGTAAAATATGTGACCTGAAATTTTTAGTTTGTTGTTGCTCAATCTGTATTGTAATGAAAGAGTTTATTTTAATTAATTTTATTTTTTCAACTTTTTGTAAGACTTTTGTTTTCAGATGTAATGCCATGTCGGTGCGTCCTGGATGACACTTTTCTTTTTTTTAAGGTCAGGGGGTGGGGATAGGTGAAGGTCTAAAGTTTTTTTCTTAGGTATACATGTACATCAATGCTTTTAGTGCGGATTGTTGTTGTGCTGGCGGCTGGACTGATTCATGGGAGTTCAGCTACCAGCACAACACAGTGAAGCTGCCTACGCGACCACTGCCCGGGCCTCGCAGGCACGATTGGGAATTAGGACGGTGGAAACGTTTTGGCCGTGTGATGTGTCGTCGTGTGTGCAATGAGGTCTATGGTTACCCCACCACATGCACACACACACAACGACACAACACACGCATCCGCAGCCTGCAGATGGAAGCTTATTTTTTGACAATTAAAGCAAAAAGCCAACAGCATATGTCAGTGTTTACGAGATGGACTACGAAGTAATTTTACTACTTTTAAGTGGTGGAACGAATTGAGTGAAAAGTGAAATAAATTCCTAGACAACGTGCGAGGGATGGTTGCCAAGTTTTCTGATCAATGACTTGTAGAAAGGTCGAAGCAGACCTTATTTCTCTTTGTAGGAGGCTTGCGGTGGAGACGGGGTAACAAAAGAAGACTGACTTGTATTGAAGGACATGGGCTTTCACCAAGAGGCGACCAGTTATGTATGTGCTGCGTCCCATTCCACCAGCCTTCATCAATGATATGTTAGGAGTCTCGGTGAATTGTACAGTAGTGAGGGACTCCAGGATTTGTACGTACCCGGTAATAATAACACATATGGAGAGGGAAGCCACGGTCGAAAGTCGACATGAATACAATTTACTTCCGGGGTGATAGTCATTCATTCTTCACACCGCGTTCGTACGTCTGGTATATGCATATCTGGGGCATGTTGTGTGTGCCTGTGTGATTACTGCATGTATTTTTTAACCTGCATTAATGCAGGTTAGTAGTTTTGTCAGCAACCACTTTTGGCGTCTGCAAGATAGCAGCCGTGTTTCGCAGATATTTCTAAATTTTTCTTCACAACGGTGTTTAACACATGAAAAACTTGGTGGGTATTGACGATGGGCAATGTCGCTGGTCCGGAACGGGGTCAAATGTCATGTTGACCAGTTTCTGCACGTATGCTCTACCTATACCGTATCGTTCTTACAGTATATAGGCTTCCAATATGTACTAGTGTCAGTGGAGGAAGTTCTTAGGACAGTGGGAAACGACTGCACAATTCATGCGCTAGCGTGAGTGTACCGCTCCACAGCATTGTTTCACGTATGGTTGAATGGTGATAGCATATAGTTGCGTCGGTTTGTATGGCGTAGTTAGTGATGCATCCGTCATTTTAGTTGATCAACGGGAAACAGGATGACGTTGAGTTTGTCCCTGATTTTCGTTTTTAGTGTAGAGGTACGAGTGGAGTGATGATGTTCGTTTTTTCGTTGTGATTTTTCGAACTGGTTTTGTGGATTTTCACGTCGATTGTGGAGATATTTAATATTTTTTTCAAAAAAGGGATCTGTTTTGTCACGAGTTCATATGATTTATGTTGTAATTTGTTGTTTGTGGTTCTGATCCAGCTGTAGAATACGTGTGGCTGTAATGGAATATTTATGGTGTTGGTGGTTAGCCATGCCGTAGTTGAAGAAGGCGATGAGTGTTGCGATGAACAGAACGATATAGTAGTGGAGTGATTATATATGTTTTGTCATTCTGTCAAACTTGAGGTTGTGTTTTGTGGATTTTCAGATGTAATGTAGTCATATTTAATAGTTTGTTCAGAAACTGAGATATTGTTTGTGTTGTTCAGGAGGTGAGGGTTGTATTTTGTGATACAGTGGGTGCGCTTCTAATGAATTCACAACATTCATATTACGTACCCGAATTCTCACAATGGACGGATCCCACATGTCCCCCACGCACAGAATGGACAGTTTGCGGGTTTAAAAGGTATTTTAGGAACATTAATAATGCTAAAATCCTAGGTGCGGAATTTTAGGTTTGCCCGAGTTACAAGCCTCCGAAGTTTTGTTCACTCGGGACCACTTCCTAGCACTGCTAAGAGTCAATTACATAGCAAATATGTTATTAATATCAGTAACCAGAAAACGATGCATAGAAAGACTTCGCATTGAAATTTTATTTGTATGAATACAGCGGTTTTTCAATAACACATAAGTGTGCATTTGTTTATTTTGCGGAATTTAGGTCAAAGGTCAGTTTTCTGATTGATCTGAAAGTCAATCTCAGTAGCCGTAGACCCTGCTGAGACAACAAATTTAATTTTGTACAAATCAGCCCATCAATTCGGGAGTTATTGTGTGGATGGGCTTCAACGAATTTAAGGTCAAAGGCCACATGTTTAGATTACTCAAAAATCAATTCCAGTCACCTGTGACCCCCTGTTGAGCCTGTATAAAAATTCCGTTCGAATCGGCGCATTCATGCGAGTTATCGTGTGGATGGTCATTCTTTCCTCCTCAATGAAGGGTAGAATGACTCCACCATTTATAAACAAGCGACCGATGTACGGAATGGCGTCGTTTTTTACTGTTGTATGCATTCACTAATTGATATTTTAATGGCGTAGATATCATGCAAACAAACATCGAATTTCTAACCATTACCCATTACTTGCAATGGGTAATTTCAATCACTTTATCCATTATCTTGCAAGTCGGGACGATTCTTTCCTGTCGTTGATTTTAAAATTGAGCCTAAATTGCTGAGTTAGTGAAGGAAACGCATAAAATAGTGGAATATTAGTATTTATATCTCTTAAAAAACTTACAAAAGTAGGGCGTGCCTTTCGCTACGCTGTTTTCGCTAGGGTAGCGGTAGCGAGTAAATCGCTATTCGCTACCAAATTCTAGTAGCGAATTAAATTAGCTACCGCTACCGCTACCATGCTCCGCGAAAATCGCTACCACCGCCGGTAGCGAATTTTTAAAATCGTATTATCGAGATGCTGTTCGACGGAGCGGATGAAATTTGAATTTCCGGGCTCTAGGCTTGGTTTTCCCTCTTAATAGGAAGGTAAGGTAGGTGTATAAGTCGAATCGGCTCGGGGCTAATACAACATTACAACTAAGTCCGAGGATATATTAACCTTAAAGCCTTTCGTCCAATGAACGCTTAGTTTCCAATATTCAAAATTTAAATTTCACCGTATTATTCGTGGGAAATTTCATATGGGAATTTTAATGCTCCCAAGGAACCTCCCACTTGGTTTTTTACAAAATTTTCACTGTGCAAAAACTAAGTCAAAAATGGTACAGAAGTAATGCTTTTGTTGTTTCATGACCTTTTGAGCCGAAAAATCATAATTCTGCGCCTTATGTTCCTAAATACTCAATATTTGTGCAAATGATGTTAAAATTCCAAAATTTCAAAAAAAGTTTCTTATGAAGCAGAATTTTTTAAACATTTCTTTAGACACAAATTTATTTTGCTTCAAATGTTAGCTATTTGACATATTCATCATAGCAAAATCAATTTTTCAAGCAATTCCATTTTTTTGGTTGCGTGAAATTGTATGTAAAATTTTAATATTTTTGAAAGATAGACCGCAGCATTACGATTTTTCCGCATAGTAGATTATATAGCCTGCCATGATCAAAATGATGTTTTTACTGTTAAAAACTATTTGAATGCATACTGCGACTATCAATTACGAATTAATAACCATTAACTTGATTTGAATTCAAATAAGCGAGTTTTTCGGCGGTTTACCTAAATTATCTACCGCTACCAAAATCGCTATTTTCGCTACCAGCCAATTCGCTACCGCTACTTTTTCGCTACCTAGCTTTGGGTAGCGGAGCTACCGGCAACTTAAACCGCTATCGCTACCGCTACCGGCTTTGGTAGCGAAAGGCACGCCCTAATCTGAAAACAATTTTAAAAAATACAAAAACCAATTGTGACTTTTTTTCTCGTTGCATGACGATATATGGAAGGCCTCAGTCTCTCTACCCCCTACCATTCTTATTACCTGCTAATCGCAGGTAGTAATAAAGCAACAGTTCAGCCCAACGTTCAAACGCCATTTCCATTTGTGATATTACAATGCAACTTAAATTACTTCGCAATCTTAAATACATGAAATGAATCGTGGTAAAAGATACTGAATAATTTACGTAGTACCTTTTACGCAAATTTCTAAGTAGTAAATCCAACTATCCCATTGCAATTGTAGTAACAATAACACATTTAGTTCCAATCTTGAATGCAACAATCTGCCCTAAAAAAATAGCTCTCACCCAGCTTTTTTGTAAGACGGTCCCCGTAAAATGGGAAAAGGTTTTCACCCCTAATATTTACACAAGAATTAAGAGCTTCTTTGGGAATGGAAAAATCGAAATGATGCTTGCAAAATACTCAGTTAATAAGTGACAGGATCACTCCTTCGACCCAGTGGTTTCCAATTCCCATGCAAATAAAATGATAAATGAGAACTTGGGATCACAGGCAGAGACAAGGAATTAAGGGGAATTTAATTGAAGTTTTCATTATGGCTCAACAAGAAGGGAACTACGGTTAGCCCAACTGTCCAAAAAAAATTAGGGTGCCTTATTTTATGTGTTAGTGTGCTTCAATGTCATGCTACTAGACTCAAACCTGTAGATTTTGAGTGCGGTTGTACCAGTGAGGAGCGCTTCTCAGTGGTCCTGCGTCAGCACTACTATATGTTTTGGTGTAAAAATTGAACAAAAACCTGTTCCACAGGATTACATTGCTCACCTGCTCACTCACCGGCAAGGATATTTTTCGAAAGGGTCCGTCGGCAAAAATAAAATTACATTTTGACGTCCAACAGCCCATCGTAAAACCTGGAAACGAGTCAGAGGGAGAAAAGGAACACATGAGGGAGAGACAGAGAAAGACGGAGTGGTTCACTTTATTTCCACCATCCCGCTCACCATTAAATTTCGTTCTCTGCTCTGGATTTTTACGATATGGACGTTTTAGAGAAAAACGACGAGTGAGACGGTGTGACTCGTATAACCAGAGGCTCGAACGAGTTGCCGGATGGCCTTACATTCCTTTCCAGTTACCCGTGATTGCAAGGGTTAGACCAAATGGTTTATAGGCTTGTACACAGAAGGGACGGGGAGGCGGCGAGGGAGGAAATTGAAGGGACACAGAAGAAGTTACGGCTGTGAATAGGCTGCATCACGTGGGAAGGGGAATCGTCTGGATAAATCCGATTTCCAGGGACTGTTAATTCAGCCCTGCCACCATCCGTATGCTGGATCATCTTCCTCTGTGTCTAAAACCATGTCGGAGACACACATTCAGGTATTTTCCCCACGCGCACACATGTATATAGATGGAACAGCCCTACGAACAATGCAATCACGCAAATTTTCCCTCTCCAATGCCAGCGACTACAGATTTTGGTTATACTATGACCACGAGTAACTCTCCCCACGACCAAGTGAGTAGAAGTACCCCATCATTGCAACGCAGGCGTAACCTCAACTTAAATGGTCATTTTAGGCATAAGTGTTTGTAGAACAATCCTGACAGTAGCACTCCTTACCAACGATTACTCTGCAAGCTGCAGACTGCAACTTTAAAGAAGCAACGTCAGGTTGCATTAAGCTTCTCCAGGAGACCTACCCATTAAATGGACGTGCCTAACTTTTATATCCACCTCTTTCCCATAGAACTTCATTTCTATTATGTAAGGAAATATGTTGGACGGCCCCGTCTAAGGTTCATAAAATAGTCAAGGATAAAGAAGCCCAGTAACTTGTCATTTACGTGACTTATGAGCGCGTGGGGCTAGGATTGCATCGAGAGACGATGATATACCTTCGAGTCCAGGCCTCCTCTGGGGAGGGGACACACTGAGGCCTCGCATATGTCCGCCTAAATGATCTGCTAGGGATCAGTTCTCAATGGATGGAGCTTCGGTTTTCGGGTCCGTCGATTGCAATAGGCTCTCACCGTAAGCCCCACTCAAAGATAGGTTGGGAACGATACTGCCGGGAGGAACACTCTCCGTATCTCTTTTCCCCGCGTAGTACCCACCGAGATGGTACTCCCCTTCCATGACTGAAGTGTGAAGCCGTGCCTCCTCCAACCCAATTATGTCCGGCCCCTTGCGGTTAGGATTGATGAGCCCCAAGAACTAGATAACCTCTATTTGGGGCAGAGGAGCTCCGGGACGAGGACCAACGTAAGCATGCTGGAGACCTCCCTCCCGCTCTCACGCGCTATCTGCCTACTTCCCTGTCTCTTTGAACTGCAGAGCTCTTTTACGATTTTCCTTTATTTGCGCGTATTCACCTTCATAAAGCCTTTACCTTTACCTCACGTATGCAGACGGGGCCTCGCTGAGTTTTTCCGCCCTTACAATAGTCATCTCCATAAGAACATCGGAAGCCGGCCCACGGTTGCTAGCCGAGCCTTGTAAACGGCTCCAAAAAGTTACAGGACGACAGAGCAAAAAAGTTGCACACAAGCTAGCACGGACCCAGTTCTTACTCTTCACAGTGCCACATTATGTTAGTGGACCAAGCACATACAAATGAATTGCCATTTGGGACTCGCCATAATATTAGGATTTTACAAAAAGGGAGATAGGGGAGAAATATAGGCGAAGGAAAATGTCGTCCCGTCTTTCTTTTCACATGATAGTTCCCACAAAAGTGACTCGGAGTACGCGCTCACGTACGCTGAACAGGCGTACCGCGTGTTCGAGCAGTGTCCAGGCGTTTGTATCTTTGAGAGTCGAGTGCAGTTACTTGGGTCTGTATGTACATCTATAAGTTTGCGTGTATACGTAGGATCGTGACAGGATGAGATTTTACCACATAAGCTCCTTCCCAAACAGTTAATACGACCGCTAACCACTGCCACTTTTCCCTCTCCTCTTCCTAGTCCTCTGATAGCCCCAATATATTACCTTGTCAAAAATGAAAAGAATGCAATGGGGAACATGGGGGCTGATTGATTAATAAGTGTAGAGTATGTGGGAAATGCATTTGCTGCGCCTTAAATCGACCTGCAGTATGATGTCACATCCGTTCTGAATGCCAGCTCTTCCCCTTCCCCCGAACACCTTTGTTTGGGTTCATTTGTGTGCAGAGATTTTCCTGAGCGTGCGTCCTGGATGACACGGACAGGGAGAAAGTAACCGATTCCACTACCGTAAGACATGAGCACTATAGGTGGATAAAAACTGGGGAAAAGCCTTGCATTCACTTTGAAGTCTTTCACAGAAGCGCTACGGTTGCCTCTGTCAGCATCACATGTTCAACTTTATTAAACTCACATATGTTCTCCTCCCCAGAGTACTTTCTCCCTAACCCACTTCCTCTCAAATCTTTGCAGTACCTGTCACAATGAGCCTGCAAACATCACTCCCCCCGATACATACTGTTCAGTTATGACATAAACACAGCAGTTTCATCGCACCGCACCAATGCCGATGCTCGTGTCAGAACTTCGTGTACTACAGTGTGACACTTCCCTCTACCTCTTTCTCACTCAACCCAGCTCCATAAGACGTGTCGGTTATTCCTTCCTTTAACACTAATCTTTCGATCATTTTCCACCTACTCAAATCTCAAGCTCGTTAGAGCTTTCCAAACCTTGTCAGTATATTCATGTCCCCCCATATAGGATATCTGGCCGGTGGGAGGGATTGAGTGCTTCTGATCGAATGAGTTCATGTGTATGTGTTTGTGTGGGGAGCACTGTCGTTTGGGTAAACTACTTTTGGCAAAAATATGCCAAAAAGTATTGAAAAACCGAAAATGCCACCTGAATTCAGGTCTTCGGCAAGATATTTGTACTGGCGGGCTCGTGAAGTTGTGAAATTCTTCATATGAAGCCCTTACGCCAATTGCACATCCCAATTACCCAATCCTAAATGACAGACAAAAATAATTTATGTACAAATTTAATGAATAAAATAACTCCATGTAGCACTTTTCTTGAAGAATGGGTCGAAATGAGCTTACGGAGTTCTGAAAGTGAATAAACCTGAAAACAGGATATAAAGAACCTGAGATATCCTTGTCTGTAAGTGTGTGTTGGCGGGGTCTGTGAATATGAGTATTGGGGTCGTGTTGAATGGAAGCAGTGATGGGCGAATCATGTAGTTCATAGTGCAGAACTGAACTATAACTTGAACTACTTCGATAGTGCAATAGTGCATCTTGCAAGTTTCTGGTTTGAAACTATGCACTACACAGTTCTAGGTACAGTTCACGCAATTTGAGTCTGCACTATATAGGGATAGGGATAGTTCTACCGTAGGAACTAAACTATCACGCACTTGCCTTCCCGCGCACCTTTTGTGGGCACGAAATTTAAAAATGGGGTGCACTATTCCGTTTTAGGGATAGTTCACGCCCGTCGAAACCATATAGTTCAGTTCAAGGAATAGTTCACGCCTGTCGAAACCAAATAGTTCAGTTCTATAGGGATAGTTCCAAAATTTTGCCCATATATGAATGGAAGTGCTGTAGCTGCATTGTGTATTTTGTGTTGGATTAGAGTTGTACAAGTATGAGTGTTGTGCACTGTGGTGGTTGGTTGATGGCAGCATGTGGGTGTTAACGGGGTGTGGGAAAAGTATTGTTGTTGTCCATGTTGAGGGTTAGTACGGAGAGTCAGGGTACTGAAAAGGGCGGGAGTCGCAGATGTCCCCGTAGCACAGAGTGGACAGCATGCGGGTTTAAGAGGTCATGTAGGAAAATTGGTTTGCCAAAGTTACAAGCCTCCGAAGTTATTTCTACTCGGGACCAAAGGGGAGTACGTCTTCATTGAAAAATCCCATGTTAAATCCCATAAGAATTTTCCATTTTTGCATTTGGAGTCATTTTTGAAAAAACCGCCTAAATTGCTTCCGATACTGTTGTATGCAGGTAAAATGCATCCGTTTGGCCTACAAACTCAATATTTTAAAATTTCTGAACAATTCACGACATTAGGAACCCAAAAGTATAATTCGGATTTATGTCCGAGAAAGAAACGGTGGAATAGGTGTTAATGGGAGCGTCCTTGAAATTTAACACTGGAAAATCCTTAAGGGATTTTTCAATGAAGACGTATGAAGACCCTTTGGCCCCGAGTGAACAAAACTTCGGAGGCTTGTAACTCGACCAAACCTGAATTTCCGCACCTAGGAGTTTGGCATTATTAATGTTCCTACATGACCTCTTAAACCCGCATAGTGTCCAATCTGTGCTAGGGGGACATGTGGGATCCCTCCCTTGGGAGAATTTGGGTACGTAAATTGAATGCTGTGAATTCATCGAAGAACACTCACTGTACAATTGCAACAAAAGCAGCAGTAAGAAACTACAACATATACCATATTAATTCATCACGAAATACACTCCTCACCTCCTGACGAACACTAACAATATCTCAGTTTCTGAAAAGATTGTTAAATATGAACATTACACTTGAAAATCCGCAAAACACAACCCGAAATTTGACAGAAACACAAAACAGAGATCATTAATCCACCACTACCTCCACACAATTAACGAACGGCAGCCACTAACGCTCCGCCATCGTGTTTCCAACGTTTGAACACCCCAAATGCCCAATGCTTCATTAACCATGCAGCTACCCCGTACAAACCGACGCTTACACTCCACGCAACTATATACAGTGTCCCACGATTATATGTCACATTTTTTAGCTCTACCTCCCAAACGCCTCAACGTAGATGAATGACTTTACCACCAATTGGAAACTGAGACTTTGGGATTTTTTCTAGTACCATGATCGCCCGGATGCACGCGCTGATTCCTAAAATACGCACCATGCAAAAAATAAAGCGAATATTAACATTAGCGTAAATGAGCCAGCGCGCGGATCCGGGCGATCATGGTAACTAACAAAAAAGTCTCAGTTTCCGATTGGTGGTAAAGTCATTCATTTACTTTGAGGCGTTAGGGAAGTAGAGCTAAAACAAATGTGACATGTAGTAGTGGGACACCCTGTACTATAACCACCAAATGTGAAACAACACCGTCCAACGATACACTCACGCTAGTGCATGAATTCTGTACTAGTTTCTACGAGCTTTCTCCACTGCCACAAGTGCATACTGCGAACCTATATAGTATAACAACCACACCGTATAGGTATAGCGTACGTGCAGAAACGAGTTAACATGACATTTGACCCACTTCCAGACCAGTGACAGTGCCCATCCTCGAACTTAGCCAAGGTATTGATGAGTTGGACACGCTTGTGCAGAATTTTTTTAAAAAAAAGTTGCGAAATACGCCTGCCATGCTCCCAATAAGAAATTGGTTGTGGACAAAACTACTAGCCTGCATGAATGCAGGTTAATAAGTGGAAGCCAATGATAGCTATTATTTCTTTGAGTACTGAGGACATAGTTGTCACAATTGCCCCGCAAGGACTTTGTAAAAAAGGGTGGGCTGGAACGACTAGTAGTGATGAGATCAAGAAGCGATGAATGGCATGTACTCTGGCATGGATGAAGATTGTTATCCTCTTACACGTGTGGTTAGGCTTACAACTTTTCTCTCCCGTATTTACCCCCACAGTCTCAATTTCGACCAATATACATTGAAGAAAGGTCATGGAGTGGGGGTGACCAATAGGAGATTTCACCAGGAAACTGTAGGTAAAGGTAGGTACCTCCCTCCATCCTCCGAAACTTTTTCGGCTTATGTGTGAAGGAGGAATGAGGATTGGAAGATAAAGTAGGGGAACTAATGAAACAAATTGTGAGTTTCTTGTTACAATAACGTGATGGGGTTTCCAAGGGCTTGATGGAACTCCGGATTCATGTGAAATAACGCAGGGGGATAGTTTAATATTGGAATATTTTTAAGACGTTGTAAAACTGTAATAGCCCTTCCCGGATCGACTAGCCCTTTGATATAGGAGTAAAATATTAGTCAAAAATGACAGGAAAAAGGTACGAAGGTAGGCCCAGAAGTTTTTTTCACTTCTTCAAATTGACAACGGTAGGTCGTCGTTACATTTCAGAGGTTTATGATTGGTGGACATTGAATTTATTTCAAACAGTTTTTATTAGTTGATTCAACCTCTGAAAATGTAGATCTGCAATGTGCTCCATCCCGGCCAGTACGAGTCATCCAATGGATCAAATAAGGGAACGGAGAGAATGACAAGGACAGACAGTCGAGAACAAGTTGCTCAGGGATCCTCGGGACCATCTATCACTGTAATTTTCATTGCTTATTTGTAAGACTTTTTAGATAGTACGTAGAAATTCGTCCGCCGGACGATGTCCGGGGTGTACGGATAACTCAGTCCCTTTCCGAAAATCAGTGAATCTCTCGGTATCCTAGGTCTCCATTTCATTCCTTCAACCTCAATTTACATGGATGAGAGCAGTTAATGTGACTCTAAAGGTTAATTTACACCTTGGGTGACTCCCATTACCCGTCCTTGTGTGAACGCCGTTGCGGCAATCTACAAAAAAAAAGATCTGACCTCGACCAATAATGGAGTAAACTGCGTTGACATGGTCTAGTCTGAGAAATGACAGTAAAACTCATGGGCTGGAGAATTCAAGCCCTTGATCTCGCCACTCACGTGAAGCGGCGTGGAAAACCTACACTCTGAAGTCCTATATGAGTGTGAGGACTCGCAATGTTGTAATGGGACAGTACAAATGGCTCATTTCATTCCCTGTCGTCCACCCGGCTCAGAAATTAGCGTTTGTGAATGTATTTATACGCAACGAGCAATACATACACATCTATGCCGGAGCCCTAGTAGTGATAAAATATTAGCCAACATTTTCACTTACCGTTAGCTGGACCCACTGTCAACTATGCTTGAACAACACGATAAGATTTCTTCTCACAAGTGATGCAAGTGGACGGTCCCCGAATTAGGTGTTACCACCAGGATTGTTACTTGCTCTTCTACCTGGACTTGCCTCTCATTTCCCAACTTCCGGAGGGTTACTATTTTGACGTGTCAGGGCAAATCCTGAGAGTTTAATTAAGGGAGGTTAATTGAGTATGCCCCTATAAGACAGTCCTACTAATTACAGGGACTACTGGTAGACGTAGGGTGAGTTTCACTGCTGTTGCCCGTATGAACTTTTCACGCGGTTCCACTTGTCAAAGGAGTTGGTAGAGATATGACGAACATCCGGGTGCCCCACCACCGTGTAGAGAGAAGTGTGAATGTGTGGTACTCTTCTCCGACAAACTCCAACTAACGGACTGCGAGAGTTTTGGTTGTTGGAATAGCCGCAGTACGGTAGCCTCCTGTGTTGCTCCCTCGACTCGGCGTGTAGCGTGCAGCTCTTTCCGGCCCGGTCCTCGTCGTTCCCACTCATCAATCCTCTCCTCTCCGTCAAATTTGCACGGGAGTGCGTGGAGACAAGTTTACATACCAGCTTGGCCGACTTAAGTTTATGAGGGCTCTCGGGGTATTTAGACTCATCAGAGCAATCATCACTGTGAGAATGAGAGAAAAAGAACGTTCAATATCCATGCCAATATATCTCTTTAGTGATGGTGACGGAAATAGCAATGCCGGGCTTTCCTACCACGTTGTGTCCATTCAAAGAGAATTGCAAATCGACGGATCCGACGAAACAACGAGCTCCCTATTGGTAAACGTAGGAGCCACCCATCCGACAAACGAACGAACCCCCCAAATTACGAACCATTCAAAGAGCCTTTGGCCCATCGGACAGCACAAAACATCCCCGCTAGTTTTCCCACTTGTCCACGTCACATCACGTCAACATGGCTCACTGCATGAGGAGGTTATTGCGGTTTTTTGATTAAATCTTTTTAGGATGAGTCGTAACTAGTTGTTCCCGGGGAGGGTGAGGTTGAACTTGAAAGGCTTTGAAGGAGTGATGCATGGAACGGGCTGAACAGAGACATTACGGCTGACGACCGTGGGTTTCGCAGTATGATGCTTACGCGTGGAAGTTTCTGGACATGCATGAACGTTTGAGTGTGGCTCTATGTGGATATATGTTAGTAACTGTGTGAGGTATGCAAAGTCAGAAAAAGTGTTCCACTACACCCATGAAATCAATCTCATCCCTCCAATCACACTCTTTTCTTTCTCAAGTGGCCATCGAAATTATACGTGAAAAGGACGTAAATGTTGGCATAAAAACTAATATCGGTAAGAATTTTACATAAGTTTAGTAGCGTGTAATTCTCTTGGTTGAAAATAGCAGTTCCATTGGAACCTTCCCTATTAAAATGTCTACCTTCGTGCCTCATCCGTGCTACTCATGGAAGCCTATTAATTCTTGAGGGAGACTCAATCTTAATTTTTCCCATGTCTAAGTCTGAACATTTTGAAAGCAGTCGATTGAAAGGGACAAAGGCGGTCCGCAATTTAAATCCCACAGGGGGTCTGTGAAAGAAAATCCCAGTAGAAATTAGTCGCATCAAAATATTCCGTGAGTAAAAAGTTAATATAGGGATCCGATTGACGCCGTTGAAACCTTTTCACCTCACTGTGCCCAAGAATTATTTTATATCATACATGCTCTCAAGTTCCCCCATTCAATTACGCGAGTGCGATTCGGTTGGCGGACGCGAAAGTTTTCCAATTAACCTACCGCATATCCTTAGGCAGAGGTAAATTCAAACCCTTTCTCAAAAGTCAAACGAATGAAAATCAGCCACTGGGCCACTGATACTGTGGAGCCTAGAGGCTCTGCTCCCCAGCTGTGAGAGTCAGTTGAGATCTCAGGTGATGTAAACTCTACTTTCATTTCTGTGTTCATCTGCACCCAAACAGATCTTGATCATGAAGCGCATCCAATCTAGTATATACGCGTAACGAAAAACCTTTGCCATCCCATAAATCCTTCATTGCTCTCACAAAATTAACCCCACTCGAACCACATTTTCCTCAGTTCATAAAAGGTGTTATCGCCGCAATTTTGGAAGAATGAGTGAAAATAATCCCGGGAATACTTATCTGATCGATGCAAATCCAACCAATTTCATCGTTTTTGTTTTCTAGGCAATCTCCTGTGTGTCACCCGTATTGGATCATTGGTAACAAATGAATAAGATTCTCTCGTTTTTGAACTTACATCTTTCACTGTGAGTGAAATCATTATTGGGCTGCCACAATTTTACAGGCTCAATGGACATCAAAATCTTTCCATTAGCTTGTGAGCTCCTCAAAAAGAGCGAGATGGTTACACCGAAAGATCACCTTGGTCGGCTCATTCGTAAGGAAGCAAGCTGGAGGAAGTTTACATGAGGAGATGAGTTCGTAGCTCGTGCCATCGTATGATTCCCCACTCTCATTTTTGCAATGAGTTAATTTTGATAAATTGTCAGTGATATGAATTCTTGCATTCAATTTCACTGAAAAACTAATAAACAAGTTACTAAAAATGTAGGACACCATAGTACTATTCTTTAACAGAGTCCCACACTGTGCTTCTTGTTCATGACATGGCAATTTCCTCATTTGTATGAGCTAACATGGAAATTTGTAACAAGGCGCTTTGAACGAAACCGGCCTCAGTTGACAGTCGATACAGTGTTATGCTGTATGTCGCATGAAAAGAAAATAATTTGAGGAAAACCTCTAAGTGGGAAAAAACCATGGACAATAAATTACTTATTTACCATTATATTATAGATGAGTATTACATTTGTGAGCCTACAATAAAAATTGAACGTGGTTTCCAAAACTTTTTTCATGAATTACTAAATTTCTAATTCTTAAAAATCCGCCCTCAAATACAAAAGTAACAACCGGTAGAAAATTATTCCAATTAGGGTTTGTTCCGAGGGGAATTCAGATTCAGATACCCGTGGCACCGCGAAGGTATGACAAGAGACGAAGGTATGAAGGTGTAGTAGTGCGTTTGTAACCTCACACCCTTCTAAAAAACAATTTTCACTTTGAGATTCAATGAGCTCGAAGGACAAACAGAAAATCTGACTTTCGTGATATTCATGTTAATATTTGTTCCTATCAGGTCCACTGTAAACATAAATCATACACGGAAGTAAGCCGTACTGGTTGAGTTGGAACTTCATATACCACCAAAAATCAATGCTTTTGAGTTGAAGCGGCAGTAAGACCTTTCAAACGCTTTTTGTACACGGTGTTCCAAACCTACAGGTCACACTTGTATTCCCTGTGCCCTCTGTGCACAGGCATGAATGATTCTGCAAATGAAAAGTTTTTCTTGACCACTTTACGCCATATGCATCATTGCTCGTGCTAACTGAATACTATACCAAAATCAGCACCTTGGTAGCAAAATTGTAAGCGTTTTTATGCGGTTGTTATGTCTTTCTGTCCTTGTTAATAATAATTTGAACTAAATTGAAGTCTTCACCAATCAGAAGTGAATACTTTAGAACACAACGATACTGAAAATGGGCAAACATAGGTCAGGTCATCCGGGGTCATTGTCATTAGATAACATTTTATGTGGTTCGATTTTTTGATTATTTCTTGCGGGATCGCCTTAGAACACCACAATATTAAATGTAAAGAATGCCAAACAGATAATGCGGGGTCAACTGACTATTGTACCGACTTATTATAACTATTAATGATTCCTTCCACAGTTCCAAGGTCCCGTTTTAGAGAACTCCGCCCTTAAAATCTGGCAACCAATAAGGTCATTCGAAGTCATCGTGTGTGATTTTGAAATACCATTATGAAAACAACGTGAGTACAAAAAACTCAATCTACTACAATGACGCTTGACGCTGTAGTCAGAAATTTCGGTTGCCCGTTCACTCATTTAGAAGGTATGAAGTTAAACAACTTCATACCTTCTAAATGAGCCTAAATACCCACCAAAGCGATGATTTTGCCATTGAGGTAACAAGAAAAACGGTGGGTATATGGCATGAAACCTTACTAATGACCTTTCATGTGCACTATCAAATATGCTTCTGTTCTCTCTGGTGTAGGAGTTATACTTGCAAGAAGTTCTTATTTGTTTTCGTGCTAAAAATCGTTGTTAGTTGTGGCATAGCAAATTTTCATCCAAAAATCCGGCCGATTCTGGTACCGAGCAAAATCCCAAAGCCTCAGCTTTATATTGCTAAAAATCATTGATATACATTGAGGTTTTTGGATTGTAGGGGAAAAACAAATGTGGCAATATTTTGGGACACTCACTACATCTGCACATTTGGTTTAGGACTACACGTAATCAAGTTATTGACAACAGCGTACTTCATTTAGAGTGACGTTACCATCTAATTTTCCTATATTCCATATCTAAAGAATCAGAATGCGAATTTGAGCATGTGTCAAACGAAATATGAAATTCAGATTTCAAAAGCTACTAAAATCATTAATCAAGGCTGTGGCGTTCGCCTTTTAGAAGGAAAAAGAATATGAACTATAATTTTGGAACACCCTGCAGATATGAGACTGTACACCATGTACGCCCCCCCCCCGCTCCTTTACGTTAAATATTCAATGCTGATCCTGAATTACTGTTAGACACTGATAAGTGAGAGGGATGATGTTATAGACATTTCGAATAGTTCTGTAAGCATTCATATTCCTATTCCCAAGGTTGTCACTACTGAAATTTCTATTCCCCTCAAACCTGATCCGCTCAACAAGAAACAATCTCAGTTTTAAACTCACCCTCGGGATGCGTTCTACAAAGAAGACATTTGAATAGTTGTGAATTGTCTACCACAACGCTGGCACCAGTCCAAGCACTCCCCAAGATGTCATTTCCACTACCGAGATCCGCATCCACAGTGGCATTATCTATCTTTCGCGATCATAAATTAGCCTATATGCAGTCTAAAACACAATTCTAAACCTCCCCCCTCTCTCTCATCTTCATGATAAGTGAAGTTGGGGCCCGCAGTCGGTAAAGATGGCAAGGGAGATATTTTAGAAATACATATGTTTCTCCTGACTCAACGGCTCGAGTTGAGGCCGAACTCCTACTAGATTTGAATGGTAAAGAAGTCAATTTCGCCTCGCATTACCAACGTCAACTCAAGGTCGTCCAGCCGTCAGCTTTGTAAATATCAATAAACCTGACAACAGGATATATAGAACCTGCAGCAATTTAGATCTCCTTGTGTTTGTTGGCGGGGCATGTGAATGTGGGTGTTGGGCTTGTGTTGAATGATGGTGATGTTGATTAATTTTATTATGGATTAGGCGTGTATAAGAAGTGGGGGTGTGGAGTGTGGTGGTTGGATAATTGTCGCATTTTTATGTTAAGAGGATGTGTTCATAACCAAGTACACCCCTCACCTCGTGAGGAACACTAACAGTATCTCAGTTTTTAAAAAACATTAAATATGACCACACCACACGTGAACATCCACAAAACACAACCCTAAATTTCACAGATCGAAAAAACAGATATCATCATTCCACGCCTACATCCACACTAACAACGAACGCCAGCCTGTAACGCTCCGCCATCATGTTTCCAACGTTTCAACACCCCAACTGGCCACTGCTTCACTAACTAGCCAATTACCCTATACAAACCCGCGCTTACACCCCGCGCAACTATATACTATGACCACTACACCATCTGTGAAACAATACGGCCAACTCGGCATGATAATCTAGGCCAAGGATACACTCATGCACTGACGCTTTTGCATGAATTCTCCACTGCTTAGTCACTGTCCTACCAGCTTCCTCCACTCCCGCAAGTTCATGTTGTAAACCTATGTAATTTAAAAACCACACCGTATAGGTATAGCGCACGTGCAGAAATCGGTCAACATGACATTTGACCCACTTCTGGACCACTGACAGTGCCCATCTTCGAAATCAATGCAGCTACTGATGTGTCCAACACGCTTGTAAGAAAAATTTCGGATATGTTTCCTTAAAGGCCCGCTATGGTGTCACAAACAAGTGCGCATCGACAGACATTTCAACAAAACTACTAACCTGCAAACTGCAGGTTAATAATACTGTGGAATTATATCATACGGCTCATTTTATTAATAATGAAGGGGGGAACGTTCCAGTCGATGAAAGACGTCTACGAAAGTCAGAAGTGTTTACCAACTTTTTTATGAGGATAAAACTAAACCATACGAAGGCAAGGGCAGTGGCAAGCTCCGAGCCCAAAGAATCTGTCCCCTTAAATTCATTGTTCTTCCTAGCTTCACGATCCCAGTCCAAGTAGTATCCACATGAGCGGCATAATCTTGACCCAGAACTCTCTCACCAGGACACATCTCCATGAGTTACAAGACGGAGACGCCAAATCTGATTTCTTCCATTGTCTCGACACGGAGCCTCTTTGAGTTTCTTCGACCTTCTGTAAGAAACATGTTTTCTGGTCAAATCAGCCTAGATAGGTGCGGTCTATTCACTGAAGCCACATGGAAGAGCCACGGTACTTTCGGTATCCCACTTTCCAATCCTCTGAGAGTCACAACACTGGAGAAACTCTCTACAGCCCGTCTTGTTAGGAGAGGATTCGACTCTTTTGTAATAAAAATTCCCTTCTCCACCGAGTGTCCTGGAACGAGTGCTGCCGGTCAGCTTTTTAGACTGATTTGCGTTATGATCAAGATCTGATCTAGTATTCTAATAATTCAAAATTTTCCCTTGATCTGGATCTGTTATTAAACAAGATTTACATAAACTCTAGATCATTGACATCCGCTTTGGTAACAATGCTTGTTGAATTGCTGGTCCTTCTACTTGGTACCTAGCTGGACAACTAGAGTTTTTAATTAAGCAGAACGAAAGTTGAAAGCTCTCTAGATCTTTCTGTGCTAGATGCAGCTCCGATCTGCTTTTTCAGACAAGAAAATTCGCCTGATCTAGTCGAGGTTTTCAGATCAGATCTAGATGAACGGTAACACTACCTGGAACCCCTCTGGTTAACACGTAGGTTCTCCCCATGGTCAAGGGCAGTGCAACGATAACCAAAAGCATGGAAAAACTTGGAAGTTTACCCCACTCCCATTTCATCTTGTTCGGGGAAAATTCCGTGGGGATTAGGATAGCATAACCTTATAAATAAGATTGGATATCTCAAGCGTGAACTGGAGTTATTTACCCGGCACTCCTGTCTCCCACGCGAAAATACAAGTGCATTCTACGTGGTGACCTGCTCTTTGTAGATTGTAGCGGGGGGAACACGCAAGTGAATAGGACATAGGATTGATATACTATGAAAATAATGAAATATAATCACATATATAAATACACAGATACATATTACATTCGCACTTATACATACCCGGCACTCTGAAAACAATCCGCGTGCCCAGGGACTTTGATCATGTACAAGCCCCCTTGCGTTCCTGGCTCAGCGTACTGGGTGACGGGAAGGAGTTGGACAGGATTGGACCAGTACGTCATAAAAAATCCAGTAATGTTAGCATTCAGCTCAGACGAATACTCCGTTTCGGTAGCCGCGGACGTGATGGTGTGAAAACCTCGGCTTCCACCTCCCGGCACCTCTGCAAATAGGAATTCGGTTTTGTACTCTAGAAAACGACCACCCCATAATATGCGGATAAATATTCAATTTCCTCCACACATAGCCCTATCCATAAGACCTCGGCGAGTGAGTGGTCCATCGAGTCCATGGCCCCCTGGACAAGTAGTGGTCAAGTGGGATGATTGGATACCCGTGAAAGCGGTAGGGGACCCGCTGGGGAGCCATATGGAGTCGCATATGGACGTGTAACTCCGGGGCCTCTCTCTCGTACAGCAAGGCTAGTACTGTAAAGCACTTACTTTCCTCCTGGAAATGCCACTGCTGTTCAGGTCTGTACCGACAAATTCTTGTTCCTAACTGACCCACGTGATACAACGGGCTCGTATCGTTCCTCGGGGCAGCCCCTCCTTCTATGCACTGCAATAGGGATTACATAAAGAAATCTGTGAGGGTCAGATCGGGAGAGCAAGACCTCGTCCCGCATGAGAGAACATATATTCTCACACATGATTTAGACCTGAATCCGAGCACATTCTGCTCGACGAAAAGCCAGCCAACTACAAACTCGGAGTGCGGGTCATATTTGTTTCTCCGACGAGCACTCCATAAACACCGATTGAATTATGACCCGTCTCTTTCCCTCTTGCTCTATTCAAAGCCCTCTTTGTGGGCTCTAAATGAACACTATTAAACAGGCGGATCCTTCCCCCTCCAATATGGAATGATCTTCAACCTATTTAGTGTTATATACACTACGTATAGCCAGGAACTGTGAAAACCAACATAAATATTACTACCAGACTGGGCTGTGAGAAGCTTTGGATGAAGTAATCCGCGTCCAACAGGGCTCCCACTGTGGCCATGAGGGCGAGAGTGGCACTCAGAAGTCGGGAAACCAACGCCTCGCACATTTCCCTTCCAAAGCTTTGAGAGCTTTGCAAAGCTATTCCCTCACTCAAATGACACTTATGTGACAGCTCCAGTTTGTCCCCAATGTCAGCCACTTTCATGAACTCATTTCAAAGGCTCTTTCCCGACCCCCTATTACACAGGACTCGACGGTTCCAATCTGTGCCACTAATTACTTCCCTTGTCTATCACTCACATTAAGTTTTGTCACAAGCTCATTAGGGAACTTTCGTGGCGGGGACTTCAACGCTAGTGCGTGGAGAAGGAATGCGGAATTAATCCAGTAAAGAGAGGGTTGACGACGCCTCCCCTTCACTCATAATCCCCCGTCGCCACCACCCCCTCCCGCCTCATGAGACCACTTCAGGTTCTTGTGAGGAGGTTTTCCTCAAATCATAATTGCTTCCCATAATCATTATTTCTCATTATAATGGAAGGAATAACATACTCCAAAAGAACTGCAAAAGACTTGGGCACTTCCGTCTACCGGAACGGATAATGCACGTATCACACGTGGCTGGTTCAAGCCGATAAGGACCAAGTTTTCGTGATACTTACCTATGGGACAAAACCAGGCTACTAACAGGTACCAACGGTTGCTCGAGCTCAAACTGTGGAGCCCCTTCATTTCCTCGTCCGCCGGCAGGAAATAGCAATTCCATCCATGATAATCATCTATATGAGGAGCTACCACTCTTTCTCCAAGAGTGACACGATATGGCAGATAGGATCAGTCAAATCACTCGGAACTCGTTACTTCTCACTAATGATTCTGAGGAAAGTATGCGGGGCTTGTCTCTACTTACGTAAATGCCTTCCCTGTGGACGTAACAATTGTATCAGTAACAACAGAAGCCAGTTATTGTAGTTGGTAGACGTCTGCTCAAAAGGCGTTCCAGGTCACAAGGTCTTCTCTACCTCTGTAATAACATATCAAAAAGGGCTCCGTTCACAAACATCCCTACACTCTCACCTGAAAATTAAAGTGTGATGTAATTCCCTGACACAAACCATTGCCTTGTGCACACACAAATGCAAGTACAAACGCACACACAAGACCCGGACAGACACAACCACGGGCAAAGGGCACAGACTCTTACATACGCTCAAAAACATTCGCCAGAAAACACTAGGCTGGATCCGACTAGTTCTGTAGTAGCACTGATCCCGTGAGAAAAGGAACAGAGAATACCATCTTGTGCTACCTTTCAGATCCGAATTTCAGTCCTCGACCACACCCGCATCCCCGCATGCAGTAGTTTTAATGAAAGAATGTGTTCGGAAGGAAGTGAAGTGACGGTATGCGAAAATGTTCCCAATATTCCGGAAATAAGAAAATGAATGTTTAAGATCTGAGAATCATATTTTACCCGTCTGATTTCGGAAGCTATTTCCGAGTAGATTAGTATGCACGACCAAGGCTGAGGTTTTTAGAAGACCAAAATCTCGTTTGCGTCGCGCTACCCAGTCAGATGTGGTCGGAATGGATCAAGATAAGCGGTTCACGAGGAGCCCTACTTCGTATTCCCCGCATATGGACCATTTCGGCTCTCCCACAACCTCATTACGCTGGCTCGCACGACTTGAATCTTCTACATATGTAAAGTGCTAGTCGGTGGGATGGGGTGACGGATGTGTGGACGCGTGGGGCCATTACCAAGGACCGCTGCTCCCAGGGTCTTTGTCACAGTATGGTCTCCTGTGGTGAATCGGGCCCAGTTTAGGACTTTAGCCTTATTTAGGTGAAGTGAGCGGATAATAGAATTTCCGGTGTCACAATTTTAGTTAATCTTTAATTTAGCAGACGCAAGTGGACAGATTTCGGCTCCGAGATATGCTCAGTAGTTGGAATTTATTTTCCTTCCCAGGTCAAAAATTACCACGGAATGCAGTATTTGGAACATCCAGGAAGATAAGGATGATCTTGGTGGAAGAGACCAACTCCAGCCCAATTAATTAATAACTCGGAGTATCAAGGGTTGAAGATTGGATCAAGTTACTGGTCGGATAGTTTCGAGTTAGCCGTGCGCGCCCTCCTCTGGATTCTCCAGAGACGTCAACCCACTACAGCAGCATGGAACTGGAAGCCAGAGGTATCCGAAAAAACCCCTGGATGGCGCTAAAGAAGCAACGGGAGATATTCAACTGTACCGCAGTTCGAAAAATATGAGTAAATCCACTCGCTCATGACACTATCGCCGGCGTAGAGATAGGATGATGATGATGCCATTGTCGTTGATGAAACATGAATTACGATTATCAATAAATTAGACAACGTTTGTCTCCATGAGTAAAGCTGTCATTCAGTCCCTCACCCTGCTCCATGAGCCGTGACACTGAACGTGTATCATCGTATTAGAGGGAGGAGATAGATTCATCCGCCCCGAAGTGTCAGCAGTTAGAATAAATCCCGAACGTGGGATCCCACACAATCGTTTTTCAATGACCCTGTCCCTTCTATCTCTATCAGTTGCTCCCAATAACTAGCCTATATAATCATAACGTAAGTAGAGTGATAGTAGGGCTGAAAAAGGGTTAATTGTAGGGCTGGGCAATACTGATACGGAGCTACGTATCGCATCATCAAATACGATACGATGATACGGATGCGAAAATCTATG
>WJFA01000759.1:0-29862 GCA_009870155.1 Pseudobourletiella spinata
ATGAAGAACGGATGAAAATGAAACTATAAATGCGTTGCCAGGGAGAAGTACGGGAGAAACTACAAAAAGACGAAAGTATAAACCGGGCTAATGAGATGATAGGTTAATTTATCTCTGTCTCACATTTCAAATGACCATTGAAGAAATTTCATTTGAAATCAGTGAGTTCATGCCAATACAGACCCTCGGTGACTAAAAACTATATATTTAAGTTCCAGACCCGTCTACCTTACCCCTACTCGGTTCATTGTCTTCGTCGGGGAGAAGAAGGAGGGAATTCATTGTTCCGGCCGGACAGCAAGCGCATGGGAATTTTCGTAAGTATCTATCAGTTCAGTAATATTCGATTCGATCCCTTCTAGCCATGTAGTGTTATTTGTGATACTTAGCTTGTTCAAAACTGCCACAATTTCATGTAGCTTTGGAAAATCAATTACCTCAGTCATTTTAATGTGAAATTCCAACTTAAGGGCTCGTGGACCTCCCAAAGCTTCCAAAGTTTCAAGTGTGCAACTTAAATCTTTGTATCCACTACAGATGGACGAAACCGCCGAGCTGAGTCAGCCCGAGGATCTCAACCCGAAGGAGGTAGAAAGACGAGTCAGTCGGGCTTGAGAGGTCGACGTGACTAAAGTCTGTACCTTACACAACCGGGCCCGCAGTGTTCTTCCACGCTCAGTCCCGAGGTGTCAACATCATTTGCATAATCTCTATTGCGTACAAACCTTACATGTTGAGATTATGAGTCCATGTAGATGACCGGTGTTGCTGCTAACAGTTAAAATTGTGTGTCCTATGGGGATTGAGCTTATAGAATAAATATCTGTTATTTCAAACCCGTGTTTCCTTCTTCTTTTAACATTGCTCAGTCACGTCCGACCGGTTTGCCACATATTCGCAGCTTTCGAGGATTTGAGTGTCTACTTTAAAAGTGAATATGAGGTGGGATCTGGTAAATGGTAGCTTTTCTCTATGGGGAATTTTGAAACTCAAACCCTGACAACGGAATGCTATGGATTTTTGGGGTGGAAATTTCAAAATATTCCACTAACGTCCAGGCAAGTGTACAACCAGCTCTTAATGGAACTGTAGTGATAAAAGAATTACGGGAAGCTTTGAGCTGTCACATTGGTTTTTGGATAAAAATTGTACTACAATTGATTGAGATTCTTTAGAACGGGGTCCTTGCTAGAGTAAAGCATTTTAATTTTTTTGTGAGACTATGTGTGTGTGATGGAGCTATTTTAAAGGTGGGACTCATAAATGTTTGCATGTGCCCATTCCTCGAACTCACGGAATTCATGTAACATCGCTCACTTCCAGCACTTCAACCAGCTTGATTTTATGCATTATGTAAGTGTAGTACTAGCACATGAAATCAAATGAGTAACAGATGAATATTCTCACGCCTAGGAATTTTGTGAATTCGAGACATGGACAAATGCACAGATCTGGATCTTGCCACGCCACTCCGTGCGAATGGTACGAGGCACTGTTGTCAGTGGGTCTGCACAACGAATCTCGTAACCATTACGACGAAAATTAACATTGTAGGGGTAGGGAATGACATTAGGTCCCAAATTGAGGACGACGACCACGACCTGACCTAGGTCCCTAGGAATCCCGACAACTCACCCAAAATATATTTTACTAGCTGCATTACACCAGGAAAAATTTCACCAATTGCCAGCTTCTCCATTCCCATTTCACCACGGGAAAATCGAACCAAACCAAGTGCACCAGAGCATACTTCTGTATATAGGACTTCGCCAACTCATACTGCACCACCACACACCTCACCAATTCATATTTCACCAGATCTCATTTCAGCAAAACATGGAAGTAATCACCAGAGAACAAATGCCACCATCACTTGCCTAATATTGATCGGCGGTCAGCCAAATGTTATGTAGAAGTATGCTCTGGTGCACTTGGTTTGGTTCGATTTTCCCGGGAGTGAACTATGTTTTAGTGAAGCTGGCATTTGGTGAAATTTGTCGTGGTGCAATGCAGCTTGTGAAATATGTTTTGAATGGGCTGTCCGTAGCCCGTTACTCAAAGCTGCCTAAACTGTAATTTTTGAATCGAATAGACTTTAATTTTGGTTTTAAGTGCTCGTAATAATAATCAAATAACTTATATAACCATTCCCACTTTCTTGAATCTCCTGAAACAGTCGAGTTATTCTCCACTATCAATGCTTATTTATAAAGATAAATGTCAATTCGGTGTATTCTGAAAGCCATTCCACACGTCTTTTTTCTATCAACAAGCTAATTTTTAAATTAAAAACTTATTATGTCACTAATATAAAATCAGAATTACGTTTAGAAATGAACAATTCTGTCCGTAGCGGCGGAACAGAGGATCAATGGGCTAGCCCAAAAGGCTTTTTAAGGGCGAGGGCAAAAGGGGGGGGCAAAGCCGTAAAGCAAGGGCAGCAAATGTTTGTTTCTTGGGCGGGCAGTACGTACTTGGCAGTAGTAGATTGTACACCAAAGGAAGCATGAACCCTTGTGAACATGAAATTTCTTATGGGAAATCCCATATTAAATTTCCCAAACCAGATTTCACTGAAACTTCAAATTTGATTTTTCCGAAACTAGGCTTTAGTTGGGCGAAAGGTTTTAGAAAAATAAATGCTAGGGGAGGGTAACTTTCCAGCTAAATCCCTCATGTACACAATCTTACGCTCCTGGTAAGTTAATAGAATATAGCTTTGCCCCACGAATGCTCCTAGACTCTACGCCTCACACGTACACCAATCATCGTAGCTTTCACAAACAATAAATGGGAATGCGAGAGAAATCATGAACCATGACCATGTAGCCGCGGCCCGGGGCCTAGTGGTTTCAATCAGATTTGGCGAAAGTTACATTAACAGCCATCACTTGCCCCAACATGACGACAGTTCGTCATCAATCAAAGTATTTAAAAGTTTTCATGCATTATTTCTCACATGACTTTAATAGTGGGGTTAAATCCACAACTTCAAATGCCTCCACGTGGCGGTTCCAAGACCAGAGCCCTTTATGCAAATGCCGTGGTGGTAACATGCCTTCTGCTGCCGACGCCGACTGCCGAGCTGCATAAATTCATGGCTGGAGCTCCACCCGCTAAAACCCCGCATACTTTCCGCTATCCCAGGACTAAAACCTGCCACGGCCAGTGAGGAGCACTGTGCGCGGGAAATGTGTGGACGTTCAAACGACAATTGTAGGTTTTAGGTCGGCAATCTATGGATTGGAATATTGTGTCATAATAAAATAATGCGGCAGTGGAATAGCTGTAAAGTTGTAATTTTTCACTGTATATAGATTCCTGTGTTCAACCCCTATTACGACTCTAACAATGGCCTGATGGGATTTCTACTTATCTTTTGGTAAAATCTGTGATTTCCTCAGTAATTTTCCCCTCTTTCCTCCCGAGGGTGAATGCCCTCCCCTTGTCAACACTAACTGACTAATACCTCCGAGGTTCCGGCTGGACATTTCGTGACAGTGGCACTGGGTTGGTAAGAAAGTTCATTCTATACTTCTCGCCATACTAGTAAATAGTTTGAAGGCTGTAAACCAATAAATGACTTCATCGTGTTTGGGGTGTGAGTCATCACAATTGAGCCTCTGAACTGACTGTTCTGTCATGCTTCGAAGTCGGTATCCGTTCGACTGTCTTTACTTATCCTCTTTTGTCCATTTCTCATGCAGATTCAAGTGGGACGATGGCCGGAGTGTACAGTCTTAATCGTTCCGGAGGGCACCGTCGTGGGGGAACTGAGGTTGAGTGGGAGGATCCGAGTATCGTCAATGCTTACCAGTATCCTCCGAAACCAGTGATGACGGCCGATGACAGCAATTCACTGTGCAATCATCAATGGGACGACCGTGTGGAGACGAAGGCAGTTGATGAGGAGGATGATCTGAAATATGTGAGAGAGTTCAGGCAGTTGGAATACCTCAAGATCCTTGAAGTCAATGAGGTTAATTTTCCTAGTCAACCGTATAGTCGTGCCCATGAATGTGGAAATAACTTGGTTATCTCTTCAAAACCATCTTCATTTTTACAGAGATGGATGAGTCAAGCTCAAAATGTGACCTGGAACATGAGTGCTACAATCCCGGGAGTCCCAGATGACTCAGTGATTCCCGGTGGTAATACCGAGTTCTGCAGAGGGGAGTTGGAAGAATCGCTCTACGCTCGCTATGATACGGAACAGCGGTATATTGACAATCGGAATCTCGCAATTTACGCCTCCCAGGAGCAGGTGGGAATTAAAATATTAAACTTTGTGCAAGAACATTGGCAAAAAAATCTGTGACACATGTCTTACTTTATTCCACAGATTCTCGGAGCAGTCAACAGTCACCAGGTGACAATCATTGAGGGTTTCACAGGGTGCGGAAAGACAACTCAGGTGCCCCAATTTTTGCTGGACGAGGCTATTAGTCAGGGGAAATTCTGCAAGATCGTTGTAACCCAACCGCGGAGGATCGCTGCGGTGTCCGTGGCAACCCGCGTCTGTCAAGAGCGGGGATGGGAATTGGGTAAACTCGTGGGATATCAAGTATGTTTCTCTTCTCGAGAATTAATAATGAAGATTAAACCACTTTCGTGAAAGAAAAATATTTCTGAATCAGGTCGGGATGGATAGAAAATTCAATGAGGATTCCCGCTTGGTCTACATGACCACTGGTGTGCTCCTCCAGATGATGATTAATAAGAAGAAGCTGGATCAGTGGACACATATCGTCATTGGTAGTGTAGTTTTTTGTAGTATTTTGACTTTATCATTGAAAAATAATGGCTAAATAATCCCGTTTTTGAAATCCAACAGATGAAGTCCACGAGCGAGATCTGGACACGGACCTCCTCATGCTCGTCATCAAACGGATCATGATTGAGCTCGCGGACACACGCACAAAAATTGTTCTCATGTCCGCCACCCTCAACGCCCAGAAATTCATGGACTATTTTCCGGCTTGGTCCTGCGAGGGGCTGCAGGTGGGGGCAACCCTCATTAGCATCCCTCATAACACCCTCTACCCTATCTCAGAGCACTACATCAACAGTACAGGGATCGATTTGGTAAGGTACCTTCTTGAGCTCTTACCTTTCATTTTCATCGCTTCAGATTTTGTCTCACATGCTGTTATTTTATTTTTCTCATGTCAACCAAACTCCTTCTAGACGGAAGAGGAGCCCCGGATTGCTGAAGAAACTTACAAAATGGCCCTTGACATTATCATTTCGTTGGATGTGTTCGAGAGGAATGAACACAAGTTCTCGAGCAACGGTCCCAAGTCGGAGCGGAATGGCTGGGGGGTTCATACCGCCCCGGAGCGGGGAGCCGTCCTCGTCTTCCTACCCGGACTGTTGGAAATTGAAACCATGTACAAAATCCTTAGCGATGCCCTTCCGAGTCGGGATAAGTAAGTCAAATTTAAGAAATAATAATGGATTTGGACGCGCAGTAGATAGCAAAACAATTTTTCTGTACAGAGAGGGGAAGGAAATTTCAAAGTGGACCCTCCTCCCCCTCCACTCGACTATTACGAACGAGGAGCAGCAGAGGGTCTTCCTCCCAGTGGGCAAAGGCTTCCGGAAAATCATCTTGGCGACAAATATAGCGGAGAGTTCCATCACGGTGACTGATATAAAATACGGTAGGTTCGTCGTTATGTGGATTTGATAACATTATATGTTTGTGTAGTATTGACATTGGCAGTCAAACTTGTCTTAATCATGTGTGTACGCAGTGATCGACTTTTGTCTCACCAAGTCCTTGAGCTGTGACCCCAACACAAACTACACTTGCCTTCGGATGGAGTGGGCCTCCAAGAACCAGTGCATTCAGCGGAAGGGTCGTTGCGGTCGGGTGTCCCCGGGTCACGTGTATCGAATGGTCCCTCAGACCTTCTATGTATGCCCCATTTCCTTTGAATATTTTTTTACCAGCTAAGAGGATAGCTTAATCCCATGTCTAACATGTTTTCTTATTTTTCTCTTCCTAACAGAATAATCTAGTTCAAGAAGCGGCTCCGGAGATGAAGAAATCAAGTTTGGAGAGCGTCGTCCTCCACGCCAAGATGCTCAACATGGGGAGTCCCATAGCCATCCTCGCCCTCGCCATCGATCCGCCCAAACTCTCCGGCATCCGGCGGGCCGTGGCCAATCTCAAAGAAGTTGGTGCTCTCACTATCTACTGTTCCGATGAGGGTGGACGAACCCAGGAGTACAATGAGCTGGATGGTGACCTCACCTACTTGGGCAGGGTCATGGCGAAGTTACCCATTGACATGCGCTTCGGTAGACTCATCATGATGGGTCATGTTTTCGGCCTCCTGGACGAGACGATCATTATCGGTGAGTGTGCTAAGCTTGTCTATAACACAGCATTACTGTAATCAACTATACTTATTATTTATTGCCATATTTCAGCCGCTGGGCTGAGCACGAAGAGTCCCTTTAGCTACCCGTACCACCGCCGACTCCAAGCGTACCTTGCCAAGCTCTATTGGTCTCAAAATACCTTTTCAGACTGTTTCGCCCTCGTTCGGGTCTACAGAGTAAGTACAATTTTCAAATGCAATTTTTTACGGCTGTACAGGAGGTAGCAAATGCATATGGTTCATGTTACAGATGTGGATCAAAAAATACGGATCTGGAGTAGGTCCGAATCAGAGTCGTGAATCCTTCCGGGAGGATCGTCGGGAGTCCCGGCGGGAATCTCGTGGAGAGCAGCGACGTGGATTCCGTGGGGAGGATCATCATCGGGAGTTCCAGCACCCCGCCAGTAGTAGTAGCAGTAGTAGCAGCAGTGATCGTGAACCCTCGGGGGAAAGGAGTTGGGCTAAGCAGTATCTCGTTCAACTCAATGTTATGAAGTAAGATGATCCTCCAGAACTTGGTTTCCACGTTTTTCTAACTCTGTAAGAATGACTATAATATTCTTTTATGTTCATAGGGAAATCAAAAACCTGGTGGAGGAGATCCGGCGGAGGCTCCAATCCATGGACATTGAGGTGGAGCAAGGACCGGAGGCAGACTTGAGTGAGGAACGTGGGCTGTTGCTCAAGGTGCGTATTTAAACTGTCCAAGTTTTTACTTTGAATCCCTGCTGTGTCAAGTTTAGCTAAATTTTGGGATTTTTTTTCAGATTGTCATTGCGGGGGCGTTCTACCCAAACTACTTTATCACTCGACCCAAGAGCCCATCAGAGTTGAAGGAGTATGACAAGTCCATCTACAAGGAGCTGGTGGGGCGGAATCCAGCTACGACCGTCTACCTCCAAGGCTTCCCCAATAATCACCCCGCCCGCCTGTATGATCCATAACAGTAGAAATCTAAATGTTGAAATTTAAATGCTGAAATTTAAAAACTGGAATTTAAATATTGAAGTCTAAGCATTGAATTTTAAATTTATAAAATAACCGTATTTATGTCCCTGTGACTTACGCATTTGTGCCATTTTTTGCTCCAGGTATGAGAAGCACATTCTGAAGAGCTTTGAGGGCGGCTCGGCGGACGGTGAGATGGTCATCCCGTATGTGGAGCATGCTGAAGGGTCCACGAAACTCCTCGTGTCCTTTGACAGTCGGGGTCAGAAGATCGGTTCCCTTTCCCATGGGCTCTATCGGGCAGTGAAGATGCGGATGCTGAGACAAATAATCTGTTTTCGAGTGCTTCGGTGAGTCGTGATCACCGCACACTCAATTTTACTACTGTTCTATTTTGTGGCTTACAATATTGACTCCACAGGGAAGGGGCCTCGAGGGATGCACTGGCTCAGTGCCTCAGCGACCTCAGCCTTGAGGATAACTCTCACCGTGCCCCACCCCAGATCCCCCTCCCAACGATACTGGAGAAGTCCGTAGCTGTAGTCGTTACTTTGGTAAGTTCGATATGCATACATGACCGGAATCCACGGCTTTCTCTTCCAAGCAACATTCAAGTTAATTTTATGTGCTATATTTTTGCAGGCAATATCTCCCTCAGAATTCTACGTCGTCCGTGTCAGTGATCTCCCGTCCCTCGCAAGGGTGGAACAGGGGCTCAAGCCCCGGACAACTGCGGATATGAGAACCGTCCGTTTCGAGCGGCTCCGGCGCGGCGACCTCGTCTTCATCCTGTCGGAGGAGAATGCCTACGTGCGGGGCAGAGTGGAGCTCATCCTGGAAGATCGTCACCGGAAGGAGGCTTTGGTACGTCCTTTCCATAATATGTCTCCAAATTTCCAAATTGAATTTCACATTGTCCTTTTTTCGTGATCTAGATCTACCGGATGGATCGCGGAGGGATCTCATTCAGGAAGGCCCACCAGCTATTCTGGCCCAAGTCGTCGGAGTTGAATGACCTCTATGAAATTCCCGGCCTTGTGAGTGAGCTCATAGTTGAGAGCCCTGAAATGAGGACGACGGATTTGAGTGAGAAAATAATTTCAAATTTCTTTCTGTGCAGGCTATCCAGTGTCGTGTGAGGGAGCTGAAGGCTCCGGCCAGGTTGTCAGGGACATGGCCAGCCCGCAGTAGGGATCCCCTCAATGATCTCGTCGTCCAGAAGTCGAACGTCGTCTTTGAAGTAAGTCCGTCCTACTATTTCAGATTTATACGACGTTTACGGTATTGTTCAATCCTAAATAATGTTTCCATTTTTTTCTGTCCCAGATATTTTCCATCGTGGAGAGTGTTATGGCAGGAGACGTGCTCATGCCCTCGAAAAACCAGTCCCTCCGGAAGTACCTGCTTGAACTTGGTTTGGCGGAGGAGTCCCTCGAGTCTCGGGACTCTGAGGTGTGTTTCTCATGGAATTTTAATAGTTATTTTCGTCTCTGTGTACTGTGTAGCATATACAGTATGTGTAAATATTTGTTTCCTTGCTCAGGAAAACTTCGGAAATCGCATATCCTCTTACGTCGCGCGGCAGGATGGGACTATTCTGGGCTGTTTGAATGAGAAGCAGGTGACGAAGAATGTGCCGAAGCCCCTGCTGCCTCCTCCACCGGATACTCCAGGGGAGGAGGGGAAGATGGTGATGGTGACACTGCGCGGGCCGAACACCCCGCTCGAGCTCGTCTTCAGCGCCCTCTCCCACAGCCTCGGTTCGAAAATGGTCATGGTCGATGGTGCTAGCGTCAACTCCGTGGCTCTAGATGAGGACTACTTGAAAACCACCTCCCGGCTCCTGGTGGCAGGGAGTGTGGGTATCTCCCATCGAAACGATCGGGCCGTCGCAAGGTATGACCAGAAATAGTAGCACCAATAATGCGAGAGTCAGTATATTTGCGGGATATTTTGAACTTGTACGACTCTAGAGTTATTATTTACGATTTTGTTATTTATTTACGATTTTGTTATTTATTTACGATTTACTCATTTTTTATTTTTATTTATTTACGATGTATTTATTTTTTTTTTATTCATTTACGGTTTATTTATTTTTTTTATTCATTTACGGTTTATTTATTTTTTATTTTTATTTATTTACGATTTATTTATTTTTTATTTTTATTCATTTACGATTTATTCATTTTTTAATTTTACTTATTTACGATTTATTTTTTTATATTTATATATTATTTAGGCCAATTAATAGTCAGCAATTAAATTAAATTATGATATTATGAATTAAAACTGTTTAACTCATTTGGTATTTTGGACTGTAAATTTCAGAGAGACGACACTCCTTCCCGCCTTGCCCGGCCTCGCCGGGCTTCTCACCCTTCTGTTCAGCCCGGTGGCGGAGCTACAGCTGAACAATCATCTGACTGAGTACATCGGTGTCCTCGCAGGTCTGGGGGTAGATCCCCATACCAGAAAATCCGCCTACCCCGACCATGACATGGCTGTCCCGTTCGACGCCAAGATTGACAACTCCGACTTGAAGTTGGTGAGTGGTGATTGATGGTGGTGTGATGCGAGTTTTGTTCGCTAATTTTGGTGGGTTTTGCCACGGCTTTATTTCTCTGGTTTCTTCTTTCCAGGTGAACGCGATCAGATCAACTATGAATTCCATCCTGCGGCCGGCTGATGCCGGGAGCTTAAGGGTCCTCCGAGAAATGGCAATAACGGATACCTTGAAGTAAGGCTGAATTTTGAGTAGGAGTGATGTTCCCGGGATTTATTAGATACTTTTCATGACCACCTACGTCAAGGCAGATTTCTTTTTATCTTGGGAAAGAAATTTTGGATCATATTTATTTTATCTCTATTGTATGTGATTATTTTTACTATTCCTCCATGAAATTCTCAGATTGGTGAGCAAGCCACGGGAGAGAATAGATGATGGGTCCGCGCCGGAAGATTGGCAGAAATCCAAGATGCACGGACCCTTTCTCCCGGATCATCGGCCGCGAATGAAGGATGCCCACAAGGACGTTTTCCAACTTCATGACTACTTGAACGGGAGCCTGGACTAGAAGGGCTGGCGGCGGCTGCGGCGGCGGCGTTGACAGTGGCTATTGATTGATCTGATCATGTTCCTCTTCCCACATATTCGTTAATGTTACTATAGACGTATAGATAGATAAAAATGCTCGTACGATACCTTTGTACGTTTTCCTAAAAGTATTCTCCCGGTTCGGAGCAGCCCGGTGTATCATAGTTGGCCCCGCCAATAATACTATATGTATTTACATGTTTACTTTATAAAATGTAGTTGTGGGGCTGGAACGTACGTGCAGTTTTACCTTTTAGCTCTCGGGCTCTCACACAGCACGTCCTGCACTACACTATTGTATTATTACCAACTATTACACACGTATTCCAACAATAGTGCTGTTATCATTGCTCTCAATCCTCTCAAGTTTATTATTGTTGTTGTTGTTTGATATTGCTATGTGCTATATGATTATTATTTCTATACTCACTTTTCTGCGTCGTAATGTTCGTTCAGTCGGAAATTTGTTATCACATTATTGTGTCCCTCTTTTGGTCCATGGGATGGAGAACACATAGTGCTATTTTTAAAGGGATATTATTCTATGTGAATAATAAATATTAATAAATACATATATGCATGTAGCCTTTAGTCATTTAGACCTGAGATGAGAATTGTTTCGAGTCTCATCCCTACTGTATCCCCCCCCGGACCCTTCCTCAACGAATCCTTGCCCAATATAGGAAGCTATAGACAGAGAGGAAATTTGCTATAAATATATTATATGAAATATATACATATATGCATATATATTCGAACGTTCGAACGTATGCTAGACATAGAGAGAGAGAGAGAGTCAAAGAGACATTTGATTTTACTTATGTCATTGCGATTACCAATATTATGGTTATAAGTGTTATTATTATAATTATAATAATTATTATTATTATTACGGAGTCAGTAATAAAGTCATCTTTTCATTCCTAGTAGGCGCGTCCTAGTCGTAGTTCATTATGCTTCCACTTTCCACTCCAGGCTCACACAATATTTACCCGTAGTGGTGCAACAACGGTTTCAATTTTAATCCTCAAGTGCGGCGGAAATAAAATACTCGTTCAGACGGAAACGCAACTAATTTTGGTGGGGAAAAAGCGGGCGGGAAAGCGGAATTACATTCGCTCCTACCTGAGACTCCACACTACTGCACGGCTAGTTTGGACCAGCCGCAGAAACTTGAGCCTATAATGAGTGGGTGAGGTGAGACGGGAATGGGAAATAATCTCGTCTTTCTTGCCTGTGTGAAAAAGTGTTGATCCGTCAACTTATTATGTGGCACAGCTTTGGAGATGTGGTAACTGGTAGCTGGTAACTGTGTAAGTAATCAATAGTTTACTAATTTACGGCCCTGTGACTCAGTAAGGCTCAGACGACGAGAGACATATTGAGGACAATGAAGGAAGGGGTCTGGTCAGTCTCGAGCGAAACATGCTTTGAAATTCTCAATAGTCCGCTCCTGCACCTTAAAGATTAGCCCAATTTCCCTTTTCTCTAAAATAATGGAAGGACATATAGTGATGATAGGGGGACCGTGTATATGGTGTCTCACATTTGAGCCCTTCCAACCCCAACTGATTTCACACATAGAGCTTATAGTATAGAGACACCAGAAGGTGATGTGATATTATGGGTGTACCCCGAGCAGATGATGTATCCTTTGCACACAGTACACAACACATGCAACTACCAGCACATACGAGATGCAATAATGACGCTCAAAAAGTTGCCCAGCAACTCTCAGAGAACAGGGCTCTGATGGCCCACATTATTATTCTTAATATATAATGCTACGGCTCCGTTCGTTATGATATGGGAAGTCTCAAATCCCCCTTCAGTTCCTCTGAGAGAGTCCACAGGGGAAGACAGTGCCGCTGTGTTGTCCACCGCAAGGCGATCGCACCTTCAAAAAAGGCTCTCAAACCGGCTCCTTCAGCTGTGTGTAGCATTTCCTTCTGTCCACTACTTACGAATACTTTGACTGTGAGTTCCACTCTCTCCTCCCAGTTATTCCTGTTGCGGGATCCAGGTTGTTGTTGTTGTTGTTGTTGCTGCTGCTGTTGTCCGGCTTGTTTTACGTCTCCCCGTACGTGTGATTCCGCATCCATCATCTGCAAGTGGCAATCTTGTGTAGTCGGGCGGAGTGGAAAACAACAAGATTTTTTCTCCTTTGAATCTGTTTTTCACAACAGAGTTGATTCAAGGTAAGATTTCTCACCACTACCGATAAAAATAACAAAGAAAGTTCAATGCCGGCCAATAAGACGCGTCTCAAGACTACAATAATAATAGCTGACCCTTGAATTTGTTTTTGAAGAAGGGTGACACGACACGACGAGGTGAAGAGTTGATGAGATTCTCTGTAGCCAGCCTTGGATTTCCTATGTGAAGAAGAGGCGAAACGAGACGGTTATAATGTCAATATGTTTAGTTTGTTTTGGAGAGGAAACTGTTATTGTCATACTTGTGTTGTTGTCATGGCGATAAGGCATAATGAGCAAAGTCAATAATTACCAGTTGTGTTGAAGAAGTAAGGGGATATATGTCACTTGTTGGTGGAAAGTTGATGATTCACCTTTGAAGGGAGGAAGTGGGGAGATGTCAATTGGGAATTGGCATGATTATTAGTTTTTGCGGGGAAAATGCCTTGATTAACTGCAGGTTGAAACTTGAAAAGTTGTGGAAACGGAAGACAAAATGTTAAAAAATATTTCCTCGGGGATTCATTAGCTTAAGAACGCTTCCCACGACTGGCCTATCATTTAAGATGAAGAACTATGATACGCAGTTTACGAACTTGCGGCACTTTTTGTAGTACGTTTTTTATGGGTTGCCCAGCAGCTGAGTGAGGGAATCACCGGCGGCGACGGAAATTTAAGCATGTGCAAATGTGCAGTAAGCCGGTGGAAGTAAAATGTGTCTACGATACGACTGTGCAGCGTGTGGGTAGGGTGGTGTGTGCGTGTGCATTGTATTCATGTGTGTGTGTTTGCTGTGTGCATGTGTAAGTGTGGGTGTATATGCAGTTTGCGTGTTAGTGGGTGTGTGTGTGTGTGTGTGTGTCTGTGTGGATCAGTAACGGACGCAGGAATTTTCTAAGGGGGTCTTGACCTCAGCTGGCCCAAATTCCATTTATAAAGATACCCGCGGGCTAGCACGGACATTTTCAGATTTTTTTTGCAGTAAATTTATAGAAGGGAGCTCGCCCTGGCGCTTTTTTAACGGCTTTTATGAATTTTGCACTGAAATCTCACACGCAATGTATGTAAAATTATCGAGTAGACCGCCTGGCCAGAAAAAATAATTTTAGATCGAAAACATCAGTATCAGTAGGCTTTCAATCTTGAAAAATCAAGTATCGCCAGGCCAGAAATCCGCAAAAATCTTTGCAAACTTGAGCTGGGCGGGCTTTTAGATTTTCTGTGTGTGTGTGTATGTGTGTGTGTGTGTGTGTGTGTGTGTGTGTGTGTATGTGTATGTATGTGCGTGTGTGTGTGTGTGTGTGTGTGTATGTGTATGTATGTGCGTGTGTGTGTGTGTATGTGTATGTATGTGCGTGTGTGTGTGTTTATGTGTGTGTACGCGTGTGTATGTGTGTGTCTATTTGTGAGTGTGTGCCAAAGTGAATTGGGAAGGGGCCCTTGCTCATTGCACAATACCCATAAACTGCCATGTGTAATGAATGAACATGGGAGCTGTACTACTTTTTCTTCATGACCCGAATGCTGATCTTTTCCTCGAAATCCACCATATAATGTCCTTGAGAGAAACTTTTTTATTCTACCAAGCACAACTTTAAACTCCTGTGTCTTGTGTTGTGCAGATGAACTGCTTATTATTATTACTCACCTATTATATATTATTATATGCTTTTTCTCAGTAAGCGGCCGCAACCCGACAATTTCATGGCTACTCACAGTCAGTGAGTGCCTACTTTAGTGCGGTGAGTATTCTTACAGTCACACACACACACACACACACACACTGAAGGCAATACGAATGGGGAAAATGAGCTTTTTACCGTGCATAAGAGGCAATTGGAATTGCCGAGAGTGAGTCCCTGATCTGACCGCCACATTCCACTCACGCATGAAATCTCTGTGACGACCGCACGTAACTCTTATGCCAGTGCACACGCCTTACCTGAATGATACTTTTTGAAGCAGATAAATTTAGGGGCAATGTTAGTTATTTGGCTTATGGGGTTCAAAAAAAAGGAGAAATATATTTTTTCATTCTTGTAGTCCTTGAGCCACGTCAGCCGTCATAAACGTTAGGAATGATGGTGAATTTTTATTTTACAATCAACAGGGGGACACGTGAGAGGATGATGAGGATGGCGAAGAAGGAAACGTGAGTGAAAGTGTGCTGACAATCTCGTTTTTCTGATTTCAAATCCACCCGCCATTCACCCTCCTCATCTATTTCATGGTGACAATCTGCTCTAAGCGCGGAAGTATTCTGACGAGCTGTAAAATTGTGAAAATAGTACAAGTGCCAAGTGACTGACAATCTAGTAGCCTCAGTCAGGTGGGGCACGTAATGAATTGTATGAGCTAACTCCAACCGTCCGCAACAGTTTGTGTGGGGAATTGATCAAAAAGTGAATCGTATCCCTCGTCTAGGGGTGAACTCTGGTAATCATGATGGAAGTGTTCGTTTCAAATGTGGGCCTCATCCCGGCCGTCGTATCCGTGTCGCTGGTGACAGCCACGGTTTTCCTCTCAAAGTCCAAACCCGCCGTGAAGTTACGAGCGAGCCTGAACTGGGTTCGGCGGGCCATAGAAGACCTCCTCCTATTCCTCTTGACAGCCTTCTGGATCATTGCGGTGGGGGCACCTTACGGCGTGATCATACTGTGGCGGATTGTGGTGTGGTGCTACCTTCGATTTCGCTACGGCCCACTGGCCAAGCTCGTGGATGGCACGGATATCGTCGGCATGATGGACATCCCCAAGTCCCGCCAGCTCCTCAAGTCCCTCAAGGTTCTGGAAGGGGACTGTGATTTGGAGGATATGCGGCGGCGGTGTGAAAAGTCCGTGGGGCGCCGGTCAGAGGACGGCCGCTTGGTCTACCCCAAGTTCTACCAGTACTTGGACCGGTGCGGAGGATTCTTCTGCTGGAAGCCCGCCAATTTTGACATCAACTACCACGTGAGATTTCTGGGGGACTTGACTGCGGATTCCCCATCGTTGAGTGAAACGGAGGTGCTGGAGCGGATCGGGCGGATTTCCAATGATTACTTTGAGCCGGGGCGGGCACTTTGGGAAATCCTCCTCATCCCTCGGTTCCACTACGACAATGAGAGTGGGGACTTGGACAATGCCGTGAAGAAAATGGCATTTTGCATTCGGATCCATCACGGGATCGGGGATGGGTTCTCACTGCTCAAGTTTATCCTCAAGGAAACGGCTGGGGAGGACGAGTTTGCCATTCCTTTGTTGAAGAAGAAGAAACGCTCCTGGCTGTACGGGATTGCCGTCATCCTCTTCTTCTTCTTCCGCGGCCCGAGGAACTTTTACTGGGAGATGCTCCAGCGGGATGACAATGTCCTGCATAATCACAATATGGCCGCCTCCGGAGATAAAAGCCTCGCCTGGAGTCCACAGATCTCGCTGGATTTCCTCAAGCAGACCAAAACTAAATTGAAATCTGGGATGTCAACCATTATGCTCAGCGCTTTGGCGGGGTCATTAAAGAAATACATGAAGGAGGTAATGTGAATTTCTCATATTTGAGAATATAATTATGGCGCTTCTCACGGCGGCGGTGATTGTGGTGGTGGTCCATACCAATGACTGAGTAGGCTTCCGTGCCGCTCAGAACTGTTTTGCCACTGTGCATGGCTGCAGCTTTGCTCGCTCATGCAAGTAAAAGGCACTGGTACGGGAAGACTCCTTCCTTGAATAGGTCCTATGTGAGACCTTTAAGGTTTGGCTTATTGGAGTGAAAAAGAGTTGGCCTACAGCCTCGGGCAATCGTCTGTCCTGCGCTGTTACTCGAGAGCTTTACGACGAAAATCAAAGCTCTTTATCGCAGCCATATCTTTGACAATAAATGCACTTTCAGATCCTTTCCCCTCTGATTATTGTCGTACATAAACCGTGTGGGATAGTTACTGGGATTTTTACGAATAGATTTTACCGTTCCGTCCACCCTTGCGTTTATTTCCAGCGTAGTCATGTGATAAGTGTGCTCATCTCCATATTACTGTAAGGTATATGCGAGTGAGGTTAATGACTCCCATCCTCCCATGGCCGGCTTTGAACAATATACAATTATTTCGCACCCTCATGATTATTATTATTATTATTATTTGCTGAAGGAGCAACCCCCCCCCCATTATTTCAGCTCAGCTCAAGCAGTTTCGAAAGATAATTAATGCATTGTATATTGTTTGAATTGAACAATTTATAGTCCCGTTCTCAACAATTTACGGAAACAACTTTGGGGGCTTTGCTTCATGCAAGTGTCATAAAAGCTGGAAATAAACTTGGGTATGAAAAACTTAATGGCGACTGTAACCTCTGGCGTAATTGTGACTGCTCTACTGCATGCAATGTGAGCCTTACAGCATAGTGTGAGAATCAGAAGTGAGCGGCTCATTATTTTCCGAGCCGTTTCATGTGTCTCCAGAGTATAGTGTATGGGGAATTATTATTACGAGCTGGCGCGCAAAGCGCATCCATAGTTCCATGTTCCATAGTTCCATCCGCACTTTGTGAAATGTCAGAGTGTGTTCGCTGTATTTTGATGCATGTGTGAGGAGAGTTCCGGTGCGGCATGGGTAGCGGAACCTTCTTGATGATAAATGATATTCCCGCCTCACTTCAGTCTTTTAGTACTACATGGAAGATGCTCCAATTTGTTTTGCCTCGGAGAGTACAGTACTAGCAGCTAATTGAGAGTGAGTTAAGTAAGGACATGCGTTGGATGCGGGAGTTGAAAAGTCTCATCCCCTGGGAAACAGAGATAAAAGCCTGTCTTTCACCAGCAGTTCCAAGAAAATCACATCCCAACGGTCATTTGTGCTTAGATATAGTCTTCTAAGCAAACGGAAAGTATTGTACTTGACTCATTTTTTAATCCAGAGTTTAACTTTCAGCTTTAATCCCACCAGTACCAGAGTGTACGAGAATACGTAACATTCTATATAGATTCCGCACTTAGCCATGTTCTCTTTGCCCAAGACTAACAGCTGTGACTGTCTCTTTAAATGACTGTTTCGAGAGCTTAAGTGGATGGGGGAAAGTAACACTTGGAAGGTCCCAAAACCTGGTTTCCGCTGTGGAAAACTCTCGTGGTAAATATTGATGTTAGACAATCAAGTGTTCAGAGTACACCTTCGAATTTACGTCAGCTATGTGTGCATCTCCCGTGCAGCTCGGGCTACTTTGGGGGAGGGGGAAAACGAAAGTTAAAAACTACCGAACCCAGTGTGTGTGTGTATGCATGGAAATGCCGAACTCCCTCAGTCAGTTTGACTGACGACTGCTATAGTAAAGTGAGGGGAAGGACGAGCAAACGAGTTTTACAACTCATAACTCAACCCTCATCGGCTGGCTGTGCTGATGCTGTGCGGCGGATTCTGTGAATCCCATGATTTGCACAACCGACGTCAAAAGCTCTCTGCTGCTGACGACGTGCTCGCCGGCACATTTCCATTTCATTTGGGTCGCCCATGACGTTACTTCGTTCACAGGACCTTTTTTGCGGGGATTTTTGCTTTACTGGACTTGATCTGATCTGATTCCAGAATTGTAATGAGGGACGTATTTGAAGGGTAAATAAATACGTTGAATTATTGTGGAAAGCATGATTGTTATTATGATTGACTGAATAGGAAGGATCAGAGGGATCTGATCAACCGATTTGCCCGCCGACCCTTGCCAACTGTCGTGCCATTTCCCACTCCTTCCGTTGTCATTTATGTTGGCTGTGCATAAGCTATTGAAGGGATGGGCATTAGTCATGGATTTGCTGCTGGGCGGCTTGGAAATGGCACGTGAAATTCGAATGTAAAGCAGGTGTGCGTTCCAGAGTGTATGCTCAAATGATTGGCTCAGTTGTGCCAACCATTTTTTCTCGCACGTAACTACAGCCGTAGTTGTTGTGCAACTGCAGGGGCTTTTGCTGGGGGAAATCCGACGTACGTATTTTACCGTTAGTCAATATGAAGGCTATAGCCTTCATGGACGTGGTCGTGTACGTAGATGCGGTGAGGGGTGCTGTTGATGCGCTCTTTTACCATCTGCGTGCTGATCTACACGAACTGGTTGGGTATAGATGTGCAGTTGACGGCGGTTCTTATGACTGGGCGATCATTCTGCATGCAGATTGGATAATATGTGGCTCATACCTGTTGGGCAGAGCGGCATTTATTGCTGGCAGTCTATACATACTTGCAGTCAGGTTCAAGGTTCAGCGCGGATGAGCCTTTTGGAATGATGCTTCAATTTAATTCAGATTGCCGTCGTTCTATGTTAGTAGTAGTAGTAGTAGTAAAGCGTAGTAGTGACTGACCACACTACTATGTAGTCGTAGTCGTATACATTTTCATTAGAGCTAATGGACAAAACACCATAGCCGTAGGAAACCCACTCTAGCTGAGTGGGTTGAGTGTGTCCCGCTACACGATTGCCATTTGTCCGAGGCAATGATGGAGCGGCGAATCCTTGTCTTTTGTCGTTTGAACGCACTGCGGACTGGAGTGCCTGTAGTAGGGAATATAATGAAATTTTGGGAGGGAATTTTAAATTGCGTAGGCATGTCAGGTAAAGTGGATAAACTCGTATTTAATTTATCTGGAATTAGTAATGCATCTTGGCTTGTGTGGAACAACTACAGGTCGGCTCGGGGTGCTGTGTGCATAGTTCAGAATGGGATAAGTTAAGTTTTGCATGCATACGGTTACGGTGTGGGATTTTATTTTTCTTGTGAGAGCCGGATGTGAGCGATGCACCGCTGAATATTCGCCCTGCGTTCCAGTATTCTAGGCCAAGTACTCGTTATATTGTGATGGATTTACTCAGAATGAGCTTTTGATATTTTGGCTCATGCCCAAGAACAAGTTACTAAATGTGCGATGATTTTTCTTGGGCAGCTGAGCGGCGGGGTTGAGACAAAGAGGATTTTCACGGTGATGCCCGTGCCTGCACCCAATCATCCGGACAATACGATGATAAACAAGTTCAGCATCGTCCTGTTCCCCCTCAGTATGGAATCCGATGATCCGGTGGAACGTGCCAAAGCCATTGAGCATGATGGGCGGGAAATGGCCAGCTCACCGGATGTCGTCATGAACTTGTTCCTAACCAACCTGTCGGGCAACTTGTTTGCGTCTTGGGCCCGGCCCTTTTTCACCAACACTCAAGCCACCTGCGTCGTCTCCAACGTTCCTGGTCCGAACAAACCCATTACGCTTTGGGGGCGGAAATTGGTGGATACAATGTTTTGGCTCCCGCACCTCGGCAGTTCGGGTCAGTATGATCATAAGTTTATGGAAGATATGGATTTTTGAGTGTGAAATAAACCTTGGGTTTTACACTATATATATATATTTTGCAGGCATCAGCACGTCATTCTTGAGCTACGGGGAAAACATGCGGATCGGGCTCACCGTGGACAAAGGGATCATCCACGAAGGGAGGAAAGGTGCCTTAAAACTCTTGGATGGGATGATCCAGGAGTTGTTGAAGATGGGCGAGTTGGCCGGAGTTAATACGGAGGGGGTCGTTCATGACGCTCATGCATCCCGTCCGCAACGAAACAGGAAGAATAAGTCTGATCGGTCAACGAGTGGAATTGTCCAGAGACCTATTAGCCAAACGACGAAAGAGTCCAATGTAGAGCTCAAGGGAACCCTAGATAAGGAGGTGGAAGATGACAGTAACTCTTCAAGTCCCAACCTCCGGCGAACGGTGGAGAATCATGCGCAGCTAATGAAATCCACGAGTCGAGAATAATCTTAAAAGTGATCAAGTTCCTTCTACCCTTTTGTTTTTTTTTAGAATTTGAAGTGGTTCATATTTTTAGCTACTTAGTATGGGTGTCTATATAGAGTATTTACTACTACTATTATTTTACATTGAATCCCGTTCAGATTCGAGCTCGTCCATGTGGTAGTTTGATGGAGCCTCGAGCGACGCCTCTCGCCAACTCTAACTTTTTGTGATGTGAATTTTTGTACAAAAAAAAGTGTCATTTTACTCATGTCATCACCAAGAAAACGTATCTTTTATCAATAAATTGAAAATATATTATTATCATTATTATTAGCATATTATTATTATGATAATAATTATTATTAAAATACTACTGATTGTTTGGAAACAAGAAATAATTCATCATAATTGGTTCTTCACTTCTTCCGCTCGTCCACGGCATCAACATCTGCCAGCTCCGCATCCTCACCGGAATCCAAGTGGTAGAGACTGCCCGGGCCGGAATACCATCCCAGGAGCTTCTTCCGATTAATTGGGATTTGCAACTCACGGCTAATGTCCTGCACGGATCTCTTCAGCTCGAACGGCGGTGGGGGGAAGTAGGGTGGCAATCGCTTCAAGTCGTAATCTGACAACTGCTGGGGGAAAGTAAGATTTTTCACAGGCTGGTTCATACACATTATAATTTACTGCGCTGTACTCATTTTTACATTATATGTTCTTGGATTTAAAAACGCGGATGCTCATTAACTCTCCTTATTTTATTTACGGGTGTTGGGAAATGTCTCAGGAACAAAAAAAAACAAATATTTAACTTACCCGTTTGTGAAAAAGTCCCCGGTTCCGGATCCCAATGGGTTTTGAGTACCTAAAGTTGGACAGCCACGTCGGGTTCCACTTGATAATCTCATCGTCGTCGTTCCAGCAGGATACCATTGCCACCGCTCCGAAACACACGGCAGCCGCCAGAACGATAGCAGTGCTCTGACTCTTCAACTCAAATCCACACATTTTCATTTTGACTTTGGTCGCAAGATTTTCCTCGGTCCCTCCTTTCTGTCGTCACGATAATTCGTCCGCTTCCGGCTCACTGGACGCCTACTACTGTAAGCAATAGACAATGAACTATCACGGCCGTGCCAACTCTCCCCAGGAGTAGTTTTTGCCACAGTTCAAATCCCGAATCCAGACTGATCCCACCTGAAGAGCTATGTAGGAGACAAGGAAGTGTGCTATTGGAGACGAGAAAGCAGACTGGCGAGGATCTTGAGGTTCCGGTGGGGAAAAAGTGCGGAAAATATATATACAGAGACAGACCGACCACAAGGCCCCTGGTCGCGTCACTAAAATATACGGACCGCTCTCACAGCCAGACACGGAGATAATTTTATTGTCCTTTGCTCTCTCTCTCTCTCTCTCTCTCTCTCTCGTTCTTCCTCTCCCGCATAGGAAAAGCCGTGAGGGAAGCGTTATACATTCGTAAATCTCCCCAATTCTCTCCCACCCTCTTCACAGCTCCAACGTGGGCGTCCTGGAATGATGGGGCGGGAATATGGAATCGTTTTCCACTCTGACGCAGAACTACCTGTTGTTCCCTCCGTGCGTAGTGGTGGTGGTGGTGATAGTGACATCTTGCTCAGCCCGCTGAGAGGGTCGGCATGATGATTCAGTGGGAGCATAACCATTGGTCACTGTCATGGGAAACTGTTGGTGTGGGAGGTGGGATGTCACAGTGCTTATTTCGAGAACATATGGGAAGGGGCGGTGTGCCAATAGTGGGGTGTTCGTGTTCGACGTAGCAGAAGGCTCTACATACTCAATGGAACATAGTCTCACAGTGACCTCGGAAGATTCTAAAGTAGTACGAGCACGGGAAGTGCATTAAGGCTATCACTGCTGCCCGATCTTGGCATGTTTAAAAGATTTTCGTTCCACTCTGTACTGGACAGTGCGTGGAGACCTTGCCTATTCTCGTCTATTCAACCCGGTCTTTGTCTTCCCTTGGCTATAAAAATCTTCCGCAGAATCCCATCACATTGTTGTGTATATAGACAAGGAGCAACGGGATTGGGCGGAAACTTGACCATCACAAGTCATATTGTCGGTCGGGTTGGATGCTATGGTGAGATCCGACGGGATTAGGGCCAAGAAGGTCCCAGATGTTAAGAGGATCAGACTCTATATGAGGGAAAGTCTTGACTCGGCGTAATTGCCGGGCTTAGAATGTCACACATGTGCCGCGGAGTGCTGTGAGAGACGTTAGAGCCTCATCCCGCAATGTTTGCTGCTGCCCGTTCCTGTTAAAGCCTCATCCCCCGTCACAACTATACTTTTCTTCTTTCATCACGGCTCACACAATAGTTAACTTGATTATGACTTGTGCGTAAATGCAAATGTATCCCGCGGGGGGAGAGGAGGTGATGAAACTGAAGCCAAGTGTGGCTCCAGCCGTTGTATACAGTTGGTTTACCTCGGTAAGTTCGAAACACACATATATGAATTATTCCCTCACGTAACCCTATATACAGGGGTAAGTAATTTCATTTTTCCTTCCCTTCCGGGGAACCCAACCAGCCGCTAATCACCCGTCCGTCGTCCTAATTCCGAATTCAAGAAGAAAGGGACTGTGGGAATGGGGAGCAGTCGGCCGTTCACACACTTGTCAAAAACACGTACACGACATAAACACAGACACACACACACACACACACACACACACACACACACACACACACCCACACACTTCAGCACACAAACGACACTAGGACACACGCAACCACGTACAAGTCTAAAACACATGCACACACAAACACACACAAGCACTTACAAGTGACAAACACATGGACACACGCACCATCACATTTATTCCACACACACACACACACACTCATGCATTTACAGATTAATTTCATCTCCGGCTCGGCAGGGGAGAGATCAACCGTATCCCCTCTCACGATTAGCCAGGAAGCCAGGAAACGTGCTGGGCGGGCGATGAGAACGCTTTGATTTCGACCGAGCCCGGGTAAAGGTCGTTAGCACGAACCCGAGCCCAACTTGTGTGGTGAAGGATGATTTGAGGGCGTACAACCTCGGAGAAAATGATAAACATTTTAAAGCTCATCCCCGAGTGAAGAATAATCAGCTCTCCGCGCTTTCCGTATCCACGGAAGGGGTTTGTGGAGCCTATAGACTAAAAAAGGCATGACCCAGACACATTAGCTTGCGAAAACTAAGGCTCTTCATACAGGCAAGCGGCAAGCCCGTAATTCTAGAGCATACACTTTGGATATCGCGGGGAGCATCTCCCAGCATATTACGGAGCACACAAGAGAAATTTGAATTCTTATAATCGCGACCGGAGGCTATAGCCCTGTTCCGGTTATCATAACAACGGCATTAGTTTACGTCATCATATACCTCTGTTATGATTATATACTGGAGCAGGATGGAAATTAGAGGATGGATTAGTGCCGGGAGAAAATCGATACGTAGAGCCCACAGCCAACGTGATGAGAACAGTTATCCTGTCGTGGAGTGTCGACCAACCGGAAGGGACTATTATAGGATGAAAGAGGTGAAAGGTACATTCGCAAATGGGAGAATAATGTATAATGTTATTAGAAAAAGCATGAAAAAGAGTCTCTTCGTCACCCTCAACACATCAAATATTATTCTCCGTGGTTGCCGACGACGTAATAAAGTCCGTGGTATGGGGACGGATAAATTATTCAAGAGGAAACTATTATGAGAAATATATGAAATTAAAAATAAATTAATCATGTTTTTAGCAATCCTCCAATTTCCTCACGAGAGTCTGTGCCGGACTGCAGAACCTACTAATACAAGAGAGCTGAGAGAGGATGACTGGAGGGATGTGGAAGACTTGCTGGATACATTCTATGCGAATCCCGGCCTCGGCCTCGCCGCTCCCCAACTCAACATCAACAAGAGAATCCTCGTTCTCAACACGGCGGGGAGGGGTGAGCGTCGGAAGAAACATCTAGTTCTCTTCAACCCCGTTCTGCAGAAGAGGCAAGAAGATGAAGGGTGGGTAGGAATTTGGGAAACTTGCTTATCCTTCCCCGAGCTCGAGATCCAAGTTCCGCGGGCTAAACGAATCAATGTGAGAGCTCAAACATTGGAGGATGAGTCGCTCACCTTCGAAGCGGTCGGGCTTCTCGCAGTCGTAATACAGCACGAGGTGGATCACCTCAATGGAAAACTCCTACTGGACTACCTCGAGCCAGGGAAGAGGGAGGAATGGATTGGGAAGCGGGAGCAGTCGAGAAATTACACGTAAAAATGCGAAACAAATAGCTGCTGCGCAAACAAGTATCAAGATAATCAGGATACCAATCTTGATATGGACAGGCAATGAAACTTGGTATGGACTATGGACAGAAAATGAATGACAGGCTGAAAATACTAAAAACTGGTTTGCTCTACAGGTATTTTTGAGGAGCGTCTTACAAATCAATACGTGGACATAACTTGAAGAAAAACTAGTAGGTTAAGTCCACTGTTCGAGGCACAGTGTTCAGTCTATAGCTTTAAGTGTAATTTAGTTTGGCGTGGTCAATCAACACTTTAAGGGGTCGTACGAAAAATAACTTTGGACCTTGTGTAGTAAAAAACTGCAATGCTGCGGGAGTATTACTACATAAAAAATATTCTGTGATAAAAATAAATCCTGCACATTAAGGTTGGTACTCAAAACGGCCAGAGGTGACGCAAAATAGTAAACAATTTGCTTGTTTTCTCTTCCACGGCATCAACGGCGAGGTACTTATCTCGAACCAAAATCTCTTCTTCAGTACTAATATGCTCATTCATTCCTTCAGGGGAACAGGGAGTCGGAGGTTTCTTGAACAGAGTCACTCCAATCTTCCAACTCATGACTGATCCATCCGTTCCACGATTGTCGTCCCGAACTTCGCTAGCAAACTGGCGGAGGGTGGATAGATGAATTGTAAATGATGAATCCATTGATGAATGGTGGGAGAAGAGTGACTGCGTCGGCCGTTGCCATTCCAAGAACGCATCCTGCATAATGAATTTTCCTATGAAATTATAATGCCTATGCCTATGCATATTGCATTGTTATGAAACTGCAAACATGTACCTGTTTGACTAATCGGAGGCTCCACAAGAAGTTCCCGCCACTCACGTCACTGCCAGCTATGCAAACTTTCCACCAAATGCAATTTACTTGAGCATCAAAACCAGTCAAAAGAAAGAAAAGTTTATGCTCGAAGTAAATGTAGATGGGCTTCCACCGAGCGGTTTTTCTTTCCAAAAGGGGTGTGGGGATGCTCTGGAATATTTCACTGGAGGGTAATAACTCTGTTAAATGTATCCCGCGGACCCCATGAACAGTTTCAAGATGCTCCACGACGGTTGCGGTTGTGAAGGAGTGAAGGCAGTGGAGACTGAAGATCCGACAATATTCACGTGTGCTATTATCATGGAATCAAAAATAATTTTTGTTCCATGTATTTTTGTATGATGGGTAATTTGATTTAAATTGTCGTATTGGGAGATAACTTACATCTGGGCGCACTCGTACCAATGGTTCTTGAATGCTAGGGCTCCGCAGATTACACCACATTTTTTGCACTCCACATTGCGTTTGATAACCAGTTTTTCGGCGTACCGGTTCCGTATTTTATTATTGCTATTTATAAATGCATGGCAATTCTGGGCTGGACAGGAACTCAATTTCTTTACGCAACACTCGCAGAACAGGTGGCCTGCGGAGCACTGATAAATCGGAGGTAGCAAAATTTCCTGGCACACCGGACATGTTTCCAACTCCTGGCCTTCGTTCCGTGCAATATCCTCATCACTCATGGCTCTGGTTAGGGGCCATCAATCAGCCCGCCCCCGTTTATAAGTTAGTCCTGTTAAGAAAAGAACAGGTTCACGAGTGAGTTCGAACTACAAAAAATCGTTTCTTAATCTCAACTGAGCACATACAAGAACATTAATAGAACAACGTCACTAGTAAGATGAAACATAAACTGAAAATAAGACAAACTGATTCTTCTCGCAGTAGATGGAACAGCGGTAAGTGAATATATATACGACGACGGGAATTCAAGCAACAATTGTACCATTCTGATCCACTGTCCTTAAATAAACTGGAGTTTTGAGCACGGGATGTTTAACCGCTGCCACCAACGACCATTCGAAACCCAGAGTTATAGGGGACGGTTAATTTTAAGAAATTAAACCTCTGGGACGCCTTAACTTATGATCTGGTTAATCAATGAAACAGGAACCGACTTGTTTGTATTTATATTTTTCCTAATACTACTGCATATAATAAAATATTATTGCACATAATATAATATTAAATTTCACGTCTTGTTTAAATAGTACAAGCAAATAGCTGAGACGCGCGTAAGGTTATAGACATTTTGTTCCATTGGAATAGTCCCCCGAGTGCAGAGGGGAGTAGGCCGGTTTTACATGGTTAGGGTTAACGTGAAGACATTCATTTTTGGCAACAGCAAATAATAAACCAAGTCCCGCTAAATCTATTCATTTTGTTGAAATAATTCTCACATCTTGTGTTCAAATTAAGATATAATATTTTTACCACCACATGCACCACCTGGATTCAAATACAGCTTCACAGTAATATTTTCACTCCCCCCCCCCACTCTTCAACTTTTACAATCCGTTGAAAATCTACAGATTTAAATAAATAAACAGTCCAATGAAAGAATAACGCATGAATTAGTCAGTGTCAGATACCACTGAGTAACTCAATCAAGTAAAAATATTTGTATTATTGACGAAAATATTAATGCATTTTTGAATTAAATTGGTAACTACCTCCATAGATTACAGGTTGAATTATTTTTATTCAATAAATCCACATCTCTTGTAATTATCAGTTTTTGAAGACTACAACGCAACCAACAAAAGACAACGCCGCAACCTCACCTACACATGGAGTGACAACTACTGCTGGCGTGACATCTAATGTGGAATGTACGTACTGGACTCAACTAATATTATCTCCTTGGCCCGTTCCCGTTCTACCCATTAGTGCTGTTGCATTGACCAGTAAAAGAAACTCTGAACAGATAACATTGCAGGAAATCAAGTTATACAACAATTGCAAGTCATATAGCCTATGCTGCTTCTATTCAGAAGCAGTATGAGTATTAGTGGATATGGGTAGAAAAATGTAAAGTAACTGAAACTTTAAAACTGACGTAGGAAATTTCGAAAAATGCGCAAGTAGACAACGAGACGACAAGTAGACGTGATAGACCACGAGGCAAAACGTTGACGACGTTACCTAGCATGACACATCTCCTGTGTAACCTATAGTATCTATTTACCGTTATCACAAGCTAAGGGGGCACATCTTAAAGAAAAAGTGACCGCAGCAAACTTGTCAAGAAAGTCAAACCGAATTTCTGCTAGTTCCATATTCCTCTTACGAGGGGAGAATCCCACATGTCCCCCTAGCACAAACTACGGACACTATGCGGATTTAAGAGGTCATCTGGGAGAATTACTAATGTCAAACTCCTAGGCGCGGTATTTCAGGTTTGACTGATGAGATACAAGCCCTCAAAGTTTTCATCACTTCGATACCAAAGGGGAAGTTCGTTTACATCGTGCGCTAAATACCATAAGGATTTCCCAGTTTTGACTCTCGAGCGATTATTGAAAAACAACCGCCGAAAATGCCTCCCACACGGTTTTGTGTGGGTAATATGCACGCGGATGGTCTGCAAATTCAATATTTTTTACTTTCTGAAAATTTCACCGCATTGGGAGCTTGTAATTTTAATTCCAAATTTTCATCAGCCGTGGTGCATAGAGCTATAGGTTATGTTACGGTTGTTACACTACCAACACTGACACGAATGCTGTTGCTCTTGCCTGCACTAGAGATAGGCAGGTACGGCAGGAAGATGTGATTGTTTGAGTTATGCTAGAAGACAACTGACGTAGCCATATTCCGCATGAATTATGGGCTTCTGGACTGCTTGAACTTGGATTGTACTGCATTAAATAAAACTATGAGAAGCCCAAGGTATCGTGCATAAATTACGTAACGCCAAAAGTTGAAAATATGACCCACCACCTACCACAGTAACGCTTTTTTTAACATAGGCTTATAAGGACAGTAACGCAGCATTTTGAAGGACCACCCATCCCAAGCGCGTTACGTAATTTATGCACGCTACCCAAGGGCTGCGTGACAAGTGCTTTGAAGTGGTTGAACGTAGTGAGTAAGCGGAAGTCGCTTGAGTGGGATATGATTATTCGAAAGATTCTCGGTACAGAAGAGCTAAAGATGCGTGTGAGTCTCGGCTTCAGGATGATTGGAAGCTTCTGGTTGGAGATCTCAGCATGATAAACCGGGATAGAAGTCATTTCAATGGAGGAAAGCATATCCTGAAACTAAAAGATCTCTCCATATTAAAGGGTGGTTGTTATCTTTGTGCATTATTTGGTGGCAACCCCATGGATGAGGTAACCAAGATATGGAGCACTTTGAAAGTTCAGGGAAAGTATGGATGCAACTATTAGGGTTTCAAAAGAATTTGTTAAATAATAAAAAAAATTACAATCCAAAAAGACAGAAAATGTCACCCGTGGAGAAAATATTTCGGTGGAGGTTCTCTCCAGGGAAAGAACAGTCGGGAATCGGGATTCTACAGAAATGGAAGAAATTGTGCACCAAGTCACAATGGAGACCTGTAAAAATTTGGCTGCTATCAGAGGAACAACAAACTGCCTGAAGGGGGTCCAGTGGCTCTGACCATGCTTTAATCATAATTCAGTTGACAGGGTTTGAGGACGATTTGTGTCAACCCACAATCACAATGGAAAAAGCCCAGCAAACCAGGGCTGCTCCATCGGAATAGTATGGATTAGGATTACGATTATAATGGTGGTTCTTCACGGATTTTAATTGTAATTATAATTACGATGGTCAAAACATTTGAATTACGATTACGATGGTCCAATTTAACAATTAATATAATTTTATATCGGAATTAAAATCTCGTGAGCAAATTTTTAGGACACAAAGCTTTCACTGAAAATGTCAGAATTAGTGCGCAAAAAAACTCTATACAGAATCCTGGGAAATGCTTCAGCGCATGTCATTCATTTTAAATTTTAAGCCAGAAAAGACCTGTTCCACAGAAACTTGAGTCACTGGAAAACTAAGGGTGGCCAAGGCAGCTTACTTTAAGAGCGTGAAATGACTACTGCTATGACGCCACTTTCGTGGTCGTGGTATCGCAATAAACATTCCATCATTGAAAATAGAGAGAATAACCATACACGGGTCATTCTGCTGACAACTGTACACAGTACCCACACCAGATACCGCGCAGAGTTTGCTCACGAGTAATACCTTCTAAGTGATTCGGGAATTCGGCCAAAGCGCTAGCACCATCGCATTCAGCGGTGTCTGAAACCTGGGAAAGTGACTAACTTTCTTGCGCATGGG
>WJFA01000760.1:0-29859 GCA_009870155.1 Pseudobourletiella spinata
CTCCAATCCCATTTTTCCAACTGGCTCTATCGCCATTATCGCTCCATGATAATTGAGCCAAGGCCCATTTGTCACTCATGCCAAAAATCCTTTTTGGAAATTTTTGAACCCCCTCAACACTGACTCACCCCACAACAACAAACAAGGAATCGCACTACAACGACTTTATACTTCTACTACTACTATTCCGCTCCCAATCTTTTAACCAGAGCTAATGCATGTTTTGCATCCCCTTTCCGCCTTCATACCCCCTTGAACATTTCCCCCCGAAAACCTCGTCAGCTCCCGCCCGCCCGCTCTAATAGCACTATAATTACTGTATGCGTTGTGCGTGTGTGTGAAGCTCCGCCCCATTTACCTCACACACACACACACACACACACACACACACACAGTCAGCCAGCAGCCAGAGTGAAGCATCCGCTTGCATTATGCTAAGAAATTATACGTGAGAGAGCTTAATGGGCGGCCATTGCATTGGATCTATTGGACTTGCAGACAGGCCATTCCATAATAACCACTCTATACATAGAGCATCCTCCTCTCCCTCCTAAAATGCTCCTGACTTGAATGGGACGGAGGCTAATTAGCGACAGTGGTGGAAGGGGTGGGGAGGGCCGGGGTTTTGTTGGAAGTAGAACGGAAGGAGTTGACGATGATGGCGCGGGACGGCAGGGATAGGACCACACGGGTGTCATCCAACTACTTTCCCCCATTCCTTCCCCACTCATCATCACTCACGACTTGTTCCATAGGGGAAAGGGGAAGGAAACCCGCCATTCAGCCGCCCGCAAAGACTCTCATTATATAGTGCATTGAGGGAGATGTCCGGGTTGTCCCCATTTCCCATTCATATGATAATAATAATAATAATAACAATAATAATAATACGCATAGCAGCAGCAGCAACACCACCACAACAGGCAGAGGCATAAACATACACCTTCATCCACCCTCATATTATAATTCCCTTTCTACATTGAATATGAATACACCAGACATTTGGAGGTGCAGGCAATATGTACACATGTCTAAAAAAAAACCCGATCAAAAACCAGCGCACGCAGTGTCCTCCCATTTTCACCTCTGCTCTTAAAAAAAAGGAAAAGAAACCTGCGGAATTCCACAGAGAAAGAGAGCGGATCCATGGGCCAATGTAGGACGGGCAGGACGTGTATGTGGAGGATACGGAATCTTTCGGATCCGACACCAACACTCATCCTCTCATACGACGCTCCCTCTGCTGACACTGACAGTCGCAAGCATGCATAGAAATATTATATAATATGACATTAGTGGATGCTCTGCAGTGTGCACAGTCGTGGTGTGAAAAGTTGCCTTTCGCAAGTATACAAGTCTCGTTTTATTATTGCTTTGTGCACATGTGTGTACATGTGTCTATGTCTATGTCAGTGTGCATGTGCGAGTGAGGCATTTAGGCCATGAAGGACGACTCCCCCGTCCCTTCCCCATTACTCACAGACGAAGTAATGTGAGCTGGTAAATAAATCAGGTCTCTGGGTGGTGGCAGGAGCGAGGATTTTTAGCAACTCGATGTCGTAATCCTCCTCCACCATTACTGCTTGCTTCTTCCTTCTATTGCGTATCATCATACATCGGAGCGCGGGAGAGAGAGAGAGAGAGGGGGGGGAGTAGTGAGTGGTTCCAAAATTTGTCAAATTAGCATTTCCGAGGGAAAGCTCCAGATTTTTTCCTCCTCTCTTCTCTCTCGCAGAAAAAACTGCCAACATCTTTGAAAAGTCACGTAGTAGTAGTAGCAGTAGTAGTAGTAGTAGAGGCAGCAGCAGTAATAGTAATAGTGGTAGCAGAGTCGAGAAATTTTTTGACTACTATTACGAAGATATAGGAAGACGGGGTGGGAGGAGGAGGAAGGCAGGACGATGAAGACGGGACTAAGATGAGGAAACTGGTATGAATTATGCGAACATTTTAGTGTTCCCACTCTGTGACTTGAGTCATACGAGCCGTAACGCTTTCCAGCCCAAGTATGCCATATGGTACCCAACAACGGATGGCCGTCATCACTATGTCCACACACACACACACACACACACACACACACCTTCGCAACCACTAAAGTAGTTACATACAGTCCTTCAGTTCCCAAAAAGGATACGAAGGATCCCCAGAACAGAACCCTCCCGCTCAAAATACTTTTGAGCTCAGCGTACCCCGGAGCCCTTGTTGTCCACTTTAAAACAAAACAGGGGCCTTCATCCACCATGCCTAAAGAATCGCGGGGTACGAGTGGAATTTTCACACACACACACAATCCTAAGGCACCACAGTAGTATTAGAAGAAATACATACAGCAATATAGGATGGCCCCTCCTATTCATACACACACGCACACACACACACAGACCAAGCAAAAGTATAATCCTTACGTCTCATGCTGAGCCATCACAGAAAACTCCAGTGATATGCTCAGTAGTGATCAACCATAAATACCATAACATACCACATGCTACGGAACACCGAGGTATTCCGTGCAAAAGTACCTCAGAATCCCACATAAAACTGAACATACTGCCGCCGCCGCCGCCGCCGACACCGCTCCAGAATCATAGAACGAGGAGGAGGAAGATGGCAAGGGGAGATACGGAGGAATCTAGTACATTTATTGCTCACATAGTCCAGTCATTCAGTCAGTCAGTCAGTCAGGACTACATAGCCGGGCGGGTATGACGGAATGGAGGATCATCATGTGTCACACACAAAGTCATCTCACACACACCACGTCCCCGAGCTCCGTGACTGTCACGTAACCATGGGGAGATGGGAGCAGTGGAGTGAGGGACAACCAGGAGGGGGGGGGTGAAAACTCCCTCACGAAATAGGCGCTCACATCCACAATGACGGCAGGATGGTGAGACACATATACTGTTCCACTCCATTCCACCACTACTATACCATCAGCACAAAACCCTCATGTATGACTCCGTCCCTCCCTACCCAGTTCCTTCAGTAAATAAAGGCAGGGTTCATCTCATCATCTCTCATCTTTGTTTACACGAGGGAGGGGGTTTTAAACTGGGTAGAGTCATATATAGCAGCGGCAGGAGCAATATGAGGGGAAGGTCGGACGTCATCATTGCCAGTCGGACAAATAATAATAATAATAATAATAATAATACTAGTAATAGTAATAATAGTAATAGCCAAACGTGACATATGGTACCTTCCAATGCATACAGATACATGCACACAGTGATCTTTCCCTGCTGAAAGTCCTTGGCTCCGCCAGCCCATCGAACATGAGTAGTAGTAGTTAGTAGTCATCGTGGTCTGCGTAGCAGTATAAGTACCTTTGTTGGAAAGTGAACAGACGGGAAACCAACAACTTGAGTAGAGTAGAGAAAAAACTTGGAGTGTACAGCAACAAAACGTTGAGAAAAAAAACATACTGAGGGCTTCAAGAAGACGCATTCAACTGGCACACACACACACACACATGTGTATACATATACAAAGTTATATAAAAAGTTATATATAAAAGTTATGTTCCTAATCATTTTCCATCGCTGTCGTCATCCAGAAGAAAACCAATATCTTCTTCGCTTCCCCGCACGTGAGTCCGCATGAGATGATGATGAGAGGCATTCTCCTATGAGTACCACCACAACCATCACTATATCATTATCATAATAATAACGTGACAAATAGTACCACCAAGTCCCTTACGCATATCCTCCTCCTCCTCCTCCTCCTCCTCCTCACACAACTCCTCAAGGACGCTCTCGGAAATAGAGGAGAGAACATATAGAGGCCAATAGTTGGATAACTCTTCTTCTTGTCCCTCCTAACTTTTAAAGGGCTCGGCCGACCAAATGAACTTCTTACACAATGGAGCACGTACTCGCACGCACGCATTTGTAGGCATCCATGACATCATATTTATAATTCCAAATGCTCACAAAACGTGTGATGTGAGCGTTATTTCCAATAAAATTTCCTGTGGTATTAATTATTATTATTATTATTATTGCGTGAAAGTTTAAGCCTATTTACCTACAGCATGTAGCAGTATATGCCATCGCCTTCATTTCACAAACGACTCCCAACCGGGTTTAGTCAGTTCAGGTAGGTAGGACAGCAGTTCATTGGAAATGGTGGATCTGACTGACTGAGAACTAGAGGAGTGACACAACACTTTGCTGGGCAAAGTCCATCCTGCCAGACAGAAAATAGCCACAGCGAGCACTTGGTTTACAGTGCGTAGGATAGAGTTCGCATATATCCTAGCTACTGCTCCCCGTCTCGTCTGTCTTCTGTATCAAGCAGTTCACGTGGTGGAGGAGGATAATAGACACATTGCTCTGATGAATTCCCTAATAGGTAGTAGACTGCCGTCCCTTCCATGTGCTCTCCAATTACTCGCCATCACCAGAGGCTAGGCTCTAGTACTGCATATGCACAGGGCTCCTCAGACGGCTCTGCTCATATCAAAATTATATAAGAACAATCAAGCTCCGTCACAACTCTCAGAACAGAGGTGCATGAGCGAAGTGACAACGGGAAGGAGTAAATCAAGTTAATTAGTACCCCACACACCTCGTCCAGTCACTTTAACCGCAGCAACGCGGTTGCTTCACAACCATCACCACCACCACCACCAGGGGTGTTCGCAGGAACCCCTTACAACTATCCAGTTCCTCCGAACACGGTTCAATTCCTAAACCGAAAAAATATCTCTCCCTATCCATCTTTTCTGCGGTTGGTGTTGAGGCAGAGAGGAACTTCAGAACGGGTTATACTTCTCAAGCTCCTCCACTCCAACATGTTTCTTCCGATACCCTCCTCGAAGGAAGAAAAAAATAGTCGGCTAATATTACCGAGCCAGTTTTATCCGAGACTCTTGTTTCTCTAAGCCCCAACTATATGTGAACGGGAATTCCCATTTGTCAATGACAGCGAGTTCCACCGACGGAGTTGTATCAGTATATACTCAGTCAGTACCCCCCCCTCCAACATTTAATCCATTAGTATTTTCTTTTCCAAACTTGTGTCACTCATAGAGGAATTACCCTCGTTGCCCCACCCATCCATTCTCAAGACACATAGACGCAGACTCATTTACACACACACACACACACACACACACACACACACACACACACACACATACACATACTTCCATGGAGTCCATACGCTTGAAGTGCAACGAAGCAAAGCCAATGAAAAGTATACAGAATATGACTATTCAAGGTAGAGTCCTATGTAGCTAGCCATAGACGACGCAAATAGTTTCACAAAATCCACTTGAAACAGGTCAAGCCTCATGCATATGCTCCTTATATGCCTATGCCGGTTCTCACTCCCTCCCATTTCCAATCGATTTCTTTAGAAGGCCGAGTCCACCGCCATGCTAAATCCCCCCGTAATAGTAGAGACTCGATCGTTTACATAGTGGCTCATCAGACGTCCTCACACATGGGGGAGAGACAGCGTGCATAGGTCTTCCTTAATAGCCTCTGCTTTTTCTTCGCTACCCAAAAAAGACTTTGCACTCCTCGGGAAGAGGAAGGAGGATATGTACATGCGTACATATACTGTAGGAAGAGAGTTGAGGCTCCAAAGGAGTCGCAGGAGCATGATGAGCTCAAGCGCATCAGAGTGGAAAGCAAGCGGGACGCGCTTATATTAAGAGAGAGAGAGAGACATGCCGCCGCCAGGAGCGAATGCTGGAATGACTCAAAAGTCTTTTCGATGAGGTCAGCTCCTCATGCCCTCAACTTGAGAGATGGTTAGAACCGATTAGGAGAATATTAATTGGTTCCGTATGCACTCTCCCCATTAGAAAGAAAGTGAGGAGGGTTCATGTGGCAACTGATTCAGTCAGCTATGAACAGCTATTTTGACTCACAGTCACATTCGTACTACTATAATATATACGTATATAGCTTTTCCTGAGTTACATCAAAATTTTAGTTTTACTGTAATTACTGGACCACTTACAAGGGGTTTCGGGTATCAAGTTTAAAAATTAAAAAATCCGGGGGACGTAAAGTTCAGTAACGGATTCTCCACCGTCGTTCGATATATTCCATCTTTTCCGTACTTTTCTCTTGAGCGAAATGATTTCTGGAATTCCCAGAAACTCAGGTATGGCGGGTGCATTTAAGCTGACTAGCTGCTCAAACCCCCACCAAAATAATGTTTACCACCGCCACGCCGGTCGCCGTGCAGCAAGCTCTCCATTCAGCTCTGGGCCAGAAAGATAAACTCCGGCTGAAGATGAAATTACAATCATTTCCACTACCGCTCCGGAATAAATTTCGCATCCCGTGGTAAACCTCTCTCTCTCTCTCTCTCTCTCTCTCTCTTTCTCTCTTTCCGTTCTCTGTCACAACGGAACTCTTTTAAGCCATATTGCCTTGTACCCACGGCATGCAGTATCGAGGCACGCAGCGTAGTAGTAGAGGGTTTACCTCTGACTTCCGTCCCAATCAATTTAAATTAGAGTAAAAAAACGTAAAAGGCCGACCCAGGGATTCCACCGGTGGTGGTGGTGGTGGTAGTGATGGTGCGGACGGGAGATATATTTACAACAAGTTTAGTTTATCATCACGTGGATAAAAGAAGAAGACAAAGTGGAGTTATTTCCGATTTACTTTTATGGGTGTGGTCCCCCACTCTCACTTACTCACTGAGGCACACACACAAACACACACGCATACACCAGATACCAATGCATACAAATACTACCGCACACACATAAACACAGATGCATGCATGCATACGAAAGGACAGCCATAGATCCATCCTCACTATCAGCCCATCTACGAAAGCCGGTTTCTGCCTTTCTCAGTTTTTACTTGACTTATGATGCGCTCTGCCCATGACCAATATTTACGGTGGTGAAGTAACGCTGGGCTCTCTGGCTCTGAGCAGTGCAAAGTACATAAGTGTAATATAAATGTGTATCCACAGGACCGGACCGCCGTGGAAGGCAATTTCCTCAATTTTCCCCCTGGAATTACTTGAAAATTCCAATTTAGACCAACCACTTTTTCCCCGCCCGCCGACAAAAATCCAATTCCTTAACGACCTCCCCATGTCCGTCCACTTCCCTCACTGCCCCTTCCATGTAAATGCCAATGTACAAACTGCCTTCTTGCCTCACTACTACTGGTGTGCGTCAGTGAGCGGACCCAAGGTCGGAGGCGGATGAGAGGGAATGATTGCAGCATTTTACGCACAGTAATAATTCCCAATCATCACCAGCAGCTACACTTCCAAATGTCTCTTTAGAGGACTCGAATGAGACTCTTCCTTCAGAGCCTTATGGATTTGCACGAGTAATAATAATATTTGTGCATTTGTTTACGCACAAGCACACACAAACACACACATCTCCGCCAGCAGCACCAGCGTGTAGAAGGGCACCACCACATCCATTGCATAAACATTACCGCTATGAATGGAATGACAGGACGGCACGACGATATACATGAAAGACGCGCACGAATCAAGAATTTGCTCAGCCTCGTAGCCCACTGGTTAGAAAAATTACTCCCAACGATGAGCATAATGTAGTAGTAGTAGTAGTAGTAGTGAGTGAACAACTCTGGGAATGAGAGAACAGACGGACGGAGCATCAACCGTACCCACCTAGAACCATACTAACTTGCTCTGCCATTGCCCAAGAAGAACGGACGCGGCAGCAGGCCATTCCTAGCCCCGTGTCTTCTCTACCGTCATCATAAATTGCAGAGAAAAGGAATCTGCACAGAGAGGCTCCTTTGTGGCTGTGAGGGTACCTTTAGTAGGAGTAGCTCCACCACCACCACCACCACCACCACATTTTATGAGTCTAAACAAAAAAAAATATATTCACTCCGCCAACAATGGCCACACAATGGGGAAATGACCCACAAAAAGTATTTCATTATTTTTACGTCCCTCATCTCTCTCTTACTCTCTGTCTGTCTCACTGCGTTTGCTCCTGCCCGCGTTTTTCGTCTCAGTCAGCACGGCACGGTGCAATTAAACAGAGTTCACTCTTATAATCATCATCATAATAATAATTACAGTGCTCGTAGTAGTCACAGCATCTGTGGCATCCGTGCGGTCATATTTCAAGGACCAACTTCTCCACCGACGGTCTTGGCCTTGGTCCATTGCAAATTCCGCTACCACCAACTCCAAGCCGCACATACCTCCGTAGCGTACCAACCTGTCCTTCCCGTTTCTCAACAGCAGTTTCTCCCGAACAGGATAGGATCCATGGGCTGTGTGTTACTGCTGTATGGCTCATCCCTCCACTCCTGCTTCATTTCCCTCTTCCTCCCCAACCTTTGAACATGTGGAAGTGAACTTCAACCCATTCAACCTCACATCATATGACCCGTATAGGGATGAGCAGCACGAGTAGAAGGGTTACACATTGCCTCCTTCCAGCCCTCATTCCATTCTAAATAACGTGTACTGCGGGCGGGCACGATGATGATAGCCATGTGGATTCCCTTCGTACTTCAATGAGAGTCATTACATGTAACAAGCCACTCTCCCTCTATCTGCTGAGAGTCGTCTCAAAAGGCGTGCTTAAGATAAGTCTCATCCGCCGAGATGGAATGGAATGGATCAAGACTGTGCGTGACTCTGGAATTTACGAATTTCCTCCTTCTTTTCACTTATTCTTCGACTTTGCCTTCGTCGCCTCCCTCTCCTCCTCCTATTCTCACTGGCTCCTCCGTTAAAACATTCGTGAATTTTTTTTTTGCACACATATTTCCCTCCCTCAATCCATCTCGTTCTTCGGGACATGATTGCACCCTGAGCACCAGACTTACGCACAAATTCCCTAGTCCCGTATAATAGTTACTGCGTGACTATCCCTATCAGTTCCATTCAAGATTGAAGAGAGAGAGAGAGAGAGAGAGAGAGAGAGGAGGGAGGATGATAGAAAGGAGAGCAGGAAAACCGCTCCGCATGCTATCATCAACAACATCAGCAGCAGGAGCAGCATCACTATTACTCCTTGTACTGCAACGACCATCATCATTGTCGTCATACATGATCAGAACGGGAACCAAAAGCCGTCGGAGCCCTCAAATCGTGCGTGATTACAAACAAAAACAGCCGAGTCGAATTATCTTAATGCAATAAGATACTCTGTGCAATAGTCCGTCCGGATCATGACTTGTTGGATATGATCGTCGTCGTCGTCGTCGTCTACGGCGTCGTCATCATCATCATCCAACTATAATAGTATCATGGTACGCTATGGTATGGTAGTAATGGTGAATCGTAGTGGCAGAAAGAAATGGCGGATAGGAGGAGAAACTTTGTAAGTAATCCTGCGGAGAGTTGAAAAAGGCGGGGAGGGGGGGGGGGACTTCCCACAAATGGTCCTGTACGGTAGGTCCTCCTCATCTCCGTCCATTTTTCCCAAGGCGGAAGTATTACGGAAAATCTACGAAATGGTGACGCACTTTATGGGGTTATTTATTTCTCCCTGTCGCCCTGACCCACAGCCAACCCCTTGACTCCTCCCTCCTCTCCTCATCTCTCAACGGTTTTCAAAAATATATACAGGCAAAATCTCCGCCGTCACTTCTAATGCTATTTCTAACCCTTCGAACTATCAACAACAGCAATGACAACAACAACAACAACAACAACAAAATCTCCCATACTCATACTCTCTGCTCGCTTCCGCACTGTCATCGTCATCTTGAGACGGTGGTACAAGGATGTGAACAAAAAAAAAAAGATTAATCTCACAATATAGATGACAACTACTACGACTATTACCACAGGATTCCGTCTAATAACTCTTTCTGGATTTGTCCACCTGACAAATGTCCTCTCACATTTACGCGACCGAAGATCCACCACACACACACACACACACACACACCCAGTCTTTCGTCCTTTTAACACTCAAATTTATTTTCCAGAAGGACCACGTGGAAGGCTTAATGTTGGTCATTATTATCCTCTCTGAGTGAGAGTCCGTAAGTTAGTCAGTCAGTCAGTCAGTCTCCTGGCCCTTGCCTCCATAGTCTCAACCCACCAAAAAAAACTGTGGAGTTCAATAGGGGAAATCTCTACTCTTCTAAACACAATGCCCCCTCCCCTGGGATTATACACACAGAATCCCTGCAAACTGCTCCAACATGAACTCTCTTTCCCACGACTGACTCCCTCAACAACAACAACAACAACAACAACAACAACAACAACAACAACAATATTAATGTCCGCTTCCCTCGTCAACTCCAAAAGGCTTTGGAAAATTTACCCAGATTTATGGCCAACAAGGATGAAAAGTAAGTGGACCCTTCAGTCAGTATTTGCAAATACACACTGCAATAAGCACATATATACACCCTACACACGCACACACAGGCAAGCACACATCACAATAATCACTGCAGGCGAGTCAAGTTCCATCGTCGTGGCAAAAGCTCCTGAAAATCATCCACCCAACCCACGAAATGAGCACGATGACGTTTAACCCCGTTCCTTCAACCTCCGCTACTTACTCCTCACTCCTACCACAAATGTCAGGCCAAATCTAAACTGATGCATCACATATTCCTCTCAGTCTCACAACAGTATGATATAGCCCAGTAAGTATATGAGAAATTCCAAAGTGAATTCAATAAGTTGAAGAGGAGGGTGGGGGTCGTCGGAAACGTGCAGAGGAACGGAGACGAATACACACACACACACACACACACAGTTCATATACATATATGGGTTGAATGTTCCGTGGCGAGCGGAAATTTGTCGACAAAATGAAGACAAATGAAATAAAATGCTGCCGCTGACGACTATGAAGACGACTGAAAGCGTATTAAGTTTTTATCTATTCGCACCAGCGAACAGGAGCAGCAGCAGCAACACAACTCGGTCGGCGGCGGCCCCCTTTGCTCCGTTCCCACTCCCATCATCATCATCATCATCATCAGCTTCATCGTCATCACATTCACATCGGCACATTGAACGATTAATTATATCACGTTTCACACAAAGAAAAACACAAGTTGTGGGAAGATCAGATGAGAAGGAGTTTGTAGTAGCAGTGAAATATACTGTCGTAATAATACTCTCGTGACATATGTGTGGGGGCTACAGTTTTTCAATTCTCACTCCCAGGGAGACAGATAGCGAGCAGAGGATCATCTCCACCGCCGACACAACAGCAAGTCCAGGCGTTTGTGCATTATAATAGTTTCCTTCGCCCGTTTACACGCCAAGGCATCCTCCCCCGTCCCCGCGCACAGAAACACACACACACACACACTCACGCACACACACACTCACGCACACACACACATGCAAACACACCCACACGTGTATGATGTAGTTCACTCGGAAAAAATTATGTGTCCCTATAAAACCCCACTCACTCAGTCCTAACATGAAGGTAAAATTTTACTTTGTATCATTACTATTCTTATTCTATTCTTATTTCCCCGGGAAATCTTGAAAACCGGGCATACCTACAAAGCAACCGCAAAAAGAGGAACAACGACAAATAAAAGCGGGACGGAATGACACACACACACAGCGGCAGCAGTGTTTGGATCCAGAAAAGTACGTACAAGAACTCTTCCAAAAAAAGACCCACATTTGCAGAAGAGCCGACAACCGAGAGACCATATGCCACAAAATTTAGACTCAAATACCTCATGTTTGGTATCCCGTACCCCAGCTTTTACTTACACAAGGCCACCGCCATAGCTGCCGCCGCCGCCGTATTCCGTATAGCGCAGAGGAGTTAGCAGCAGCATGAGCACGGGTACATATAACTATGCCGGAACACGCCCTCACCGCTTTATAGACGTTTTAACTGCACCAAAGGTAAAAAGCAGAGCGAATAGCGTAAGGAATTTACCGTAAAGAACCCTAAAAAAGGGACATAAACAACCATACGGAGTTGTGTGTGTGTGTGTGTGTGTGAAAGAGAGACTGAGAGAGAGGGAGAGAGAAAAGACAAGAAAATTAAACGTCTTTTAATTCTTTTCCCGTCCCCTTCACCCTATAATGTTTGTGCGTGTTTGGGTGTGTACCAGTGTATGTGTATGTGCTCTTCCTTAAACCGCCACTGCATTTGTGAGCCTCACAGTCTCAAAGTCAGTCTAGCTCAGCGGGTCTGTGCTTCATATGTGTGCCTGTGTGCCTCCTTTGCCTATACAACTGTAAGTTCTCTCCTCGGCATCAATTACACAACCCATAGATTTTTCCCTTCTAAATTCGACTTTATGGCAGTATATAGGCAGGAGTTTATATTCTAATCACCGTGACCAAAACAAGACAGTGATAATTTGCTCTCGCGGGAGGCGGATGATGATGAGGAGGAGGAGGAACTACCGTTTGGAAAAGCACAATAACAATCTCCCCACTCCTCCCGCCCCACACCGTCTCATTAGCACGACTAGGACAGACAGACGAACTAAATGTGAGAGGGAGAGGCGTGCAGTGGGACTAGCCAACCTCATGTTATTGTTATTATTATTATTATTATTTAATTAAATTAACCATCACTTTCATTATCATCAGAGTTTATGAATAATTCAGTACTACATCTTCCTCGTTTTGTACAGATACACGACATACACACACCCTCACTCGAAATGAAGAGCCAGCAGAGGGAATAATCGGTACTGGTTACATAAGGTGAGGAAAAGAGGAAAAGTTGAAAGGAAGAGTGATTTAAGGCGACGGTGGCGATGATGACGACGACGGCGGCGGCGGCAGGGCCATGGTATATAACATATGGTCAGGTTAAGTGAAGATGCACAAGAGGCGGTATGTGCTGACGTTGACAAGCATTCTATGGAATCGATTTGACATGAGATTTATCCCTGTCCACTCAAGAGCTCCCCCATTTAATCCTCAAAAAGAATGTACACTGCAGATATGCATCTTGATTCTTCCCCCCTGTTAACTTCTCTATCACAAAGTGATCAGCTTCATTATCATCTCTCTCGTTTATCGTAGATAAGACGACCACAGCTGAGAGTTTAGGATCCTTCAAAATGCAAATAATCCAATGTGACTCCTCTCTCTCGTCCATCCTCATCATGCCAGATCTTCCCATCATCATGATTCCACACTGTGAATCCCATTAAAACATCAACTTACTTTTCTCAGGCTCCTTGTCCTCATTGAGTGTGACATATCGAATTCCACCTGTCTGCACATATGCCAACATACCCCGTCCCTTCGTCACTGCCGTTGAGGTCCTACTACTATGTACTGAGACGGAACAGGTCCATCAGCAGCAGGATTATATTCACACACCTCACAATACTGCGATCAAGGCCCGTCCAAAGTACCGCTTGCATCGCTAAGGAGGGGAAACCCTGGTTCAATTTGAACTTTCAAGCCCTCTTTTAATTTTTCGCAACTGCCCCACAGCACCTAAAAACTCGGAGGAGTAACGGCGAATCACCCGCCACTAACTAATATCATCCATATCCATCCATTTGATTCACGCCATCATTTGCTCAAGCACCACCGTCCGCCCATTTCCACCCCCCTGTTCTGAGGGTCAGGAAAGTTGGAGTGCCAATGCTTTTGAGTGACCTCATATACAAAGCCCATTCGGAAATACAAACACATCCCATACACAAGCGCCGTGCCACAGTCGCTATATGACGCACTTCTTTACTCCTGCCAATTCATCCTAGGCTCCTACATGGGAGAATCATTTTGCAATGTCAGAAACTATCTAGACTTCTACACTATATCATGATGCATGTATTATGATGTTGCCCCCAAAATCCTTCGAACCATTTTCCACTTACATCTATGATTCCCCCCGTAAACATGCACTATTAGGATCAGGATATGACAGAGTGTGACACTGAGTTATACAATCGTAAGTAGTGCTAGTGGTAGCAGTACTGTCGAGAACTTGAACCTGGCCAGAATACTAGTCCAGAGAAAAATTCCCTCTCCCGTGAAAAAAAAAACTTTCCAACCCGTTTGCAATTACAAAGAAAGACCTTGTAACGAGAAGAGTTTTACAATCAAAGTAGTCAACAAGACACACACACACACACACACCAAGTTCAATAATACTCTCAAGTGCCACCTTGGTTCAACTAAAATCGGCACGTTCTCACAATGTTCTCCCGGAGTCCACTGACTTTTTCCAATGAATGCTAGTGGAGAGTCTCCCCACTCATAGTTACGAAATAGATGTTGTGAGTGCATACATACATACATGTGTGTGTGTGTGCAAATAGTCTCCTGTGTACAAGTACGTATCACCTATCACGCCACACACAGAAATGCACACATAACCTTTATCTCGCTACACGACTAGTGGTTGACCCGACTGAATTTATTTATTTACAACATCCATCAGCTCGCATCCTGATCATCAGTTTTCATCAACAACTCTGACCACTTTTAGTTTGCCTAACAAAATCATTGATTTTATGATGGCACAATGGAGGAAAATTCGCGAGGCAGCCATCGTCGTCAAGCTTTCCCAATTCTTCTCATCACCACCACACTACTATACCCCTTATATTGTTCCACAACGAGTTCACACCCCACGGAAATGCCTTTGGTCGTCGTTAAATCCCTGCGACCCGAGTAGTTCCCACACTAACTTCATCGTGATGGTGGTGGATGGTGGACCTTCTGTAGATGCGTTTCCAACATATTATGCAGGCGTTCTCCTGCAAAGGTGCACGAGTTGATCAAGAGGGTTGCCAAAAACTGTAGTCACGCTGAGACTCTCCTCAGTGCCAACTATAATAATAATAATGATGCAGGGAGGGAGCAGTTAAGAAGAGAACTAACCAAACCAGACTTAATCCTCAACAACATGATTCCACGGCATAAAGAAGATTATAGGAAGGAAGGAACCCGTGGCAACTATACTAGGCCTCACCCAATTAATTTTCTTCAAATGTGGTTATGCGACCAGACTCTGTAGACTAGAAGCGTCCTCATACCATGACTAAAAGTTTGCCAGGAAGATATCGTGTAAAGGAGTGCGAGGGGAGCGGGACGGGGCGGGGGGAGGGGTGCAGTGGAAAGAGTTTAAAACTTGGTTTGGCTCTCGCAGCCAGGCGCCTCTCCACCTTTAACTGGTGGACAGAGCGGAGTGAGTAATTGAAGTCGAAGATCGTCGTCATCCGTATCCTCATTAATCTGAGTGAGAGGGAGCCTGAGCCTTTTAAGGAATTGCCCCACTCTTTGACGCAGGCTGGAGAATCTTCTTCTTCTTCTTCTTCCACCACTTCTTCTTCACGCTCGGAAACGGAGCCCGACGACTCCGAACGCTATTATTACACACTGTTATAGCTCTTTCTTTACAAACCCACGGACCAAGTCATCCTTGCACATGTATGACACAGTACTTCTATATCAGACACCGCAGGAGTGTCACAAGCGCTCCACACAAGTACACTACAGTCCGCATGGGAGAAGGAAGCGGATTGTGCGGCGGCGGCTACGGGAGGAGAGCAGCTTTGAAGCGGCTTTTTCTCCGTGACAGATGGCACATGGGACTTTCATTGATAGTAAATTAAGCTGTAAATCCCAAGGACAAAATACTCTCTTAAATCTCCTTCAGAAATAATCATCTAGCTCATTTGATTACTTTTAGTTCCAGACTTCCCGAAGCCATACAGACTGCAGACACACACTCATAGACACACATGACATTCCCAGATACATTACGTCCTCCCATACTCTGTCAACCCTATTCACCTTATTACCATATTCATTTGATCAAATGTACGTAAACATGTATGACTAGAAGTTGGGTAAAACGTAAAAAAAATTAACAAGTACAAGTAACTCTTATTTCTTTCCCCCGTCCTTTCTACCACTTCCACGAGTCTCATATTTTTTTCGAAGAAGAGAAAGGCAAACTTTAAAAAATTATTCACTTGTTCTGGTAGATCTACTGGACTGAACAAGCTGGACTGGGTCTCCTCGGGGATGAATAGAACCTGCCAGCATCATCGTCATATATGCCTATTATGGCAGTGTGCAGCTAAATAATTTGTTCCAGACAAAACTGTACCAAAAGATACGAAGAGCAGATCAGCTAGAATAAGCCTGTTTCGTTGACGTCAAGTCCATTGAACAAGGAATTATGCCATATTTTATTCCCTTCAGAGGAGCGTCATAGTCACACTGCCATGGCACATATTCCAGAACTAAGCATCATCAGACTGTCCCGATAGATCCAAGCTGTCAGTTCCCCATGTTATCGAGGATCAGAAATTTTTGCTCCAAAGTGTCGGCCACTCACTCACACACATGTCCACACTGTCCTTCCATCGTCAGATAGTGTCACATGGCTTCCGTGTCCCATACCGTGTGATACATAACGGGGCCTGTACCGAGTACTAGATGGGGTACAGGAGCGGGTCATCATACACTACCTCTGGCAGACTGGCTGAGTGAATGAGGGAGTATCGCTCAATGCCCTCGCCCTAGAATCCGTGGAATCCTTCCTCCCAAGCACTTTTATTATTTCCGCCGATAAATGTGCTGCTGCGGCCGCCGTCACATGGCGTTACGCTACTACTTACATACTAAGGACGACAGTAGGCCCCGCCATAGGTAATATAGTAGTGGAGGAACTAGGTCCTGTGTGAAAACTGATACGCTTAAGACATCTAATTCTCCCCTTGCATCCTTCCTTTAATTGATACGGAGTCGTGTCATAGTAGTGTACGTGTGTATTTAGCCGGTATCTTATTTTCCGAGAAACCTCTTTCAAACGGACGGTAATGGAGTCCTTGGGTTACCTGTTGTGACTGTGGGAGCAGAAAGTATTCCATGCATCCCCGTCGTATTACATGGCAGTAAACCTTGATGCAGTCGGATTGACATACACAAACACACACAGATATACATCGGCAGGCACTGAACGAAGACACACACAGTGACTCCGTGGTTTTATGTACCAGAAGTGGAGAATTTAGTATGGTTCTGTACAGGAGGAGCGTTCCACAGTAGCATAATACGTGACCACCAGCGATCATATCTTCCATTTCCTACTCCTACAGTCAGAAAAATAATAATTCTTTGTGTCACTTCAAAGTCGTTTTTTGAGTCGGACGGGATCGGCAGTAAGAGAGACCTCCACGAGGCAAGTTTTTGAACTAGTCAACCAGCGCTGAGCTCCAATCATGGAAATAACGCATACACACACATACAAAACGAAGGGTTCCATGTGACCAATAAGACCCTCGGATAAGACTTATGGTAAAAGGGCAAAAAAATTAGGCTGAGCCGAAATTGTGGTCAAAGGTCACGGATTATACGACGAAAATAAATTCCTAAAAACTTGTCCATCATCATCATCATCATCATACCTTCCCTTCCATTCCTGTCCTGGACATGGCAAGAAGTTATGCGTCACTAAAAAATCCAAGCTCCTGCTACTCGCCCTGTGCTGGTGGCAATAGGAAAAGACCAGTGTTCGCTGCTGAAAAAGTGGATGGAAAAGCAGGCTGTGTGACACGACCAAGTAATAACAACTGAATGTTGTACGACTCGTCGTCACTCAATGTTGCTGTCTGATTGACAGGATTATCGGAGAAGAACTACGGGCCTTTACTGGCAGTATTTGTTCAATGCATTGTTCCTTATTACAGCCTACATCCGACAGAGTTACTAAATTCCAGCAAGGACAATGGCATACATACGTACAAGGCATCCAAAGTCCCACCACCACCACACAGATAGAAAGAGCGTCATGGATGAAAGCCATATGACAGGAGCAATGATTTTTACATAGAAAACATTTGCCATGAATCAATTTCTCCTCACACAGTCGCTCAGTATTATAAAGATTAACTCTTTTTGCGTCTTTACTTAAGAAAGGACCAAGAGGGTATAAAAATGAGGAGAGGCTCAGTCCACCCGCCATGCGTCACATTGAGTCCTTTCATTTTTAGCCCATTCCACTCGACACATTTCCATCCATCCTTCATTAACTTCATGACTCGCTGTCCAAATAACTACTACTATTACTACCACTGGAAGTTCACAAGAGTTTTTATAAGGAAAAATCTTTGTAAATTCTCTTTTAAGTTTACGAATCAAGCCACTTTTTTTAGCACACATGACTTGGATCTGGTGTTACATAGCTCGTAACTTTACTGGCTTGTTTCACACAGATGGATTATATAGACACTCGCAGGACGGACAAACGGCGAATATAGAATGCTTAATTATTCGTAATCACGGCGAACGTAGAGTGTATATGTGCCTGTGTATGTGAGAGGGGGAGAGACAGAGCCTGAGACTTGGAGAGAACGGAGCTTGATGACGTGTCACCAAATTAACGAGAGTTGTTCCAGAGCGTACATACACATGCAAGCCGACGACTAATTGTGGAAAGAATGAGGGGCAATCAGGATGGCATAAAGGGTCAGCGCTGTCACCATATTTATTATTGCACATTTTCGAGGAAACCCAGTCAGAAGAGCATTGAGAATTTCTATGCCTTCCCTACTATGCGTCTCCTTGTCATGGTCGTAACTTCAGAGAATATCCCATTCTCCTCCACGCACATGAACATGCACACACACACACACTATCTTTGAGAGAAATTGAGAATACGGCGAGAAAACCGGATTCGCCACTTCTATATGATTCATCAAATGGGAATTTTTGTAACGGCGCGGTTCCAATTCCTCCACTTACCATTGCCACGCATAGCACCTCGTCGTCGCCAATGTTTAATACAGCAACCCTTCACCCTGGCGACCCAGGCATCACACAGACACACACACAAACATCTTTCCGTAGAATATTAAAAAAAGACCTTTGTCGTGGTAAATCAAGGCATAAGAATCCCCCCATATACATGCCACATGAAATTATATTCCTGCTTTTCAACTTCTACACAAGCCATTCTTGTTGCTGTCACCCTCAAGTCTCATCCGCCTGTCTGTTCTGCCTCCACTTTTACTCAAACTGTTGAACATAATAATTATTGTTATTACCCGAGCAGCTCCGATTACCACGAAATTAAGAATTAATGATGAGTGAGACGTTTACGTTACGCCACAGGAGCATCGGAGTGAGCTGGGCTCACACAACAAGATACACAATAATAGCAGAGGAATGCAGGACCCGGTTTTCTGTAACGGGGGTGGAAGTACTGCATTTGAGCAGCGTACGTGAACTCTTCTGGAATGGCTTTGATTGGGCGACCGCGACTATATAACAAGTACTGGTACGACCGGAACGGTGCCTATGGTCCCATGTACAGTATAGTGTGAGTTGTGGGGAATGACGGTGATACGGGAGGGGAATGGAACCACGATGGATTTTGGCGACCCAAGTAGCGTAGTGGGAAGAAATAATTAGACGTTATCAATTACTTTATTGCCTATGTCCCTCATGAATTCAATTCGCTTGTCGTGTATCTCCCAACACATTCTCCGTTTCTCTATGCGGCATCGTCGTCGTTAATCAGTCGTGTAGGAGGAAACGAGCCGCAAATAAGATAAGAACTTGCAAGCCGCAACAGCCCTAGGTAGGAATGGAACAAGCCGTAAAATGTGGAAACTTATCAACATTATTATTATTATTATTATTATTACACGAACGAGTTGAGAGTCAACGGCGAGGCTGCGTTAGTGCCCAACAAATGCACGCGCGAGGGTATGCATTCCGCCAACAAGTCAGTCCATCTCGTGATCATGGGATGACAAGGGGAATAGCACAGAAACTGGATTCATACTAGTATTACTTACCAGTTGAGATTTTTCGCATATCAAAGGTTGAGATAATTTCCAAGTGTTCCAAAAAATCTGAGCAGATATCATTCGAGTTGGAGTCGTCCACGGCTGGAAATTAACGATCCTGGTAGTCAGAGCCGCTCGATTTTCCAACTTCATTGAGGGGAATAATAATATACCGGGTTCTCATCATAAATAACATAGATTATACACCCTACACACCCCGAAACTATTTTCCTCTGCAGTTTATCTTTGGCGCATCGAGGTTGCGGCAGGAGTGACTTTTTTAATTTACTTTTGTCTCGTATGATGAATAAAATTCTTCTTCGTGTCGTTGAAGAGTTCGATGTCTACAATTTCTTCGATGCCGGAAACGTTGGAACAACAATTCACTTCTATTTGGAGGAAAACATTAGTCATCCCACGAAATTTTGTTGTGAACTCACTCTCGGAAATCGAGGGTAAACAATTTGTACACATTCGTCGTATACGTAGAGATGCATCGAGCTAGGAACTTTTGGCATGTTCGTTTAGGAATAGAGTATAGTGAGCGGAATAACTCTTATCCGATTACTATGAAGTACTTTGAAAACAACAGTTATTTGATCTGAGCAAGAACAAGTCCAAAAGTACGTGCGGTGTCCTATAAGGCGGTGACACTAAATCCTTACAAGCGGAGTACAACCACTTATCCTTCTTTATCACGACGCCCTACTACAATGTACTGATATGTGTGCGAACTGAGAAAAATAACTGGCCTATACAGGACATATATTTGATATAAAATGTTGATTTACCAAGAAACAAACACTGGTAGATGGGTCGATAAATCTTAACCAATGAAATCGTTCAGGATAGCAAACAATGGCCTTTTTAAAAGAGCAATTTCCAATTACGTCACTTGTAGGATTTCCTTTCCACTTTTTCCAATCCACAATAAACAAAAAGAGGTTGGCCAACTCTTGTAATGCGGAGACACTCCGGGATTTCCCGGTGCGAGAATCCCACTCCGCAGTTTTGCCACTGACACTAATGATGTGAGGAATATATGGTTTTTCTCCTTCACCTTTATTATTATTATTATTATGACTAAAATCACCGAGAACAGCTCAAGGACAACACAATTGTAAATAAATCTAATTAAGGAGCTAGGAGGAAAAAAGTAATAGAATCATAACGGTGTGGAAATTACTCCTCTTCTGCCAAATATAAAACTTGATTTTCTCTCCGCCATTTCATTTGAATTGCAAATTGTAATGGAGCACGGTCTTCACTGAATGAGCCCACAGAATTCTAAATAACAACACGCCGCAGTCACTACATTATATGCGTGTTCACTCAGACACACGGACAGACACATGAACGTTCACCGATTTCAGTTCTGGGGTGCTCATCCACTCAGAAACCAAATTTAAATATTTCTTTAACATTCAACAAATTATGCAGCTAAAGTTCATCCGCCCGGCTCACGGAATAACAGTTGTATATGTAACGGTGCTTCGGAGTAATTAGGAATAACACGACACGAATGAATAGTATTCCATCTTCAAACTGTCTAATTGTTCCATGCCGGAGAACATGAAGGATAAACAACAAGTCGGATGAAATACCCGGCGCGTGGGACAGAATCCAATTTTCATCCACACTCCGTCACCGAATCCATACAGCTCCCAGGGACTTCTTTAGCGTGTGTGCACCACGTATACGTGTACAAAAACTCAAATACACTCACCACTTCCCATTCACATGCAGTGGAAGAAATAACTTGTTGGGGGGTAGCGATTTATTCAGAAAAATTAGTGGGAATTACTACGAAATTTGGTTATAACGAGCCCCAGTTTTGTCAGGTTTTAGTACTGTCATACAGAGGGAATCCATTATATTTTTCAGTATTCCGCTCCCAACCTCAACTGTACGGATGAGCTCCTGCCTTTCAGTTTGTATCCAACCCAGTCGGTTTTGGAAGATTGGATATCAGACCCAACACCACTACTGTTCCCTGGCTCATCTGGACTACCCGAGGGATCAACGCTCACCGAAAGTGATGTGAGCCTATGCGGGTAAATGGTTAGCAACACATTCTATCCGTCCTGCTCTCATCCACGACGAACCAACTGTACTCAAACACGAACACAAAGTAATAAAAGGTAGGCTAAACAACTTCAGGAATATCCAGAAGGGAAACTCCAATGTCTGCTTATGCAGAGCCAAAAGGGATCGGCCCTCTTGTCCCAGTAGATTTTTCCCTCCAACAAGTCAAATGCAACTGGGAGGATCCACCTCCTACTGGTACACTGCATTCAAGACTGTATCAGTAAAGCTTTCCAAAATAAAGCTTCAACTTGGTTGTGATCGCTGAAGTTTCTGGTGCAACACTGACTTGCTCTTCGAGTTATCCTCGTGCACTGAACAGATCAACACGGGGTCGATGCTTAAAAGACTGGACTATATGCAGTGTTTTGACGATGGTATGCTTTACGACGTCTCTTCCCGCGTTGCATCCCAGAGTTTTTCATGGTTTTCATCTAATTTTTCAGTAAAGCTGAGGGAAAATTCGATAGAAAGGTTTTTACTTCACCAGAAAAATCAGCTTCTTACACAGAGACATTTTATGCTCGCTTTTATTTCTCTCGGTATTGTGGAGTTATAATGACAATGAAAGATAATTGTAAGCTCATGCGTTTCACTCATCTTCCTCAAGATGTAAGGTAGGCTGTTTTCCAACTCATTTGTTAATGCATACTAATGCGTAACTTGAAAGTGCTTTTAAATTTGCGGACTCGCACCCTGGAAAGACAATAAATCCAGAATCTATTGGACTGGATGAAATTGAGGGGGATATTTAGATTTTGGTATCTAATCCTATGGCTGATTTTGATCGGATGCGAAAGCATTATGCATGTCCATGTGCACTAAATAATATTGCTGACTGCAGTGATATGCCGGTGACTAGCCGTGAGAGAGAAGTTACGTCAGGTTGAGTCAAGCTTTTTTCCTATTGCTCGAAATTAACAAAGAATTTGCGAACATTCGTTTTGTGCTTTCTTTTGTTTCGGATTATGTTTTGAAGTTGTCTATAGCTTGCATATGAGGCTGTCCGGTAGTAATTTTCTATTTAAGCGGATCACATCCGGACTGCCGCGAGGTGATGGAAAAGAAAACATTTTGGAGTTTCCAACTATGGGCAATAAACTTTATGTAGAAATAATATGCTTAAAATCAATTATGATTGACTATGAATTTTGACTTCTTTTTGGTTTCACATTTCTCAGTATGAATTTAAGAATAATTTAAGACACGTTCACGTTCTACCCGGGCTACGAGAAGACTGGGTACGTAAGTTTGACATAAGGTACTGTGAGAGGTGATCTTATTTGGGATTTCAAAAAATTTCTATCTTACCTTAAACCGGGAAAAATGTTTGTATACTGTGTTCTAATATTAAATCACGCATATAATGCACTGGCCTTTTCCATGCGAAGGACTGCTTATGCCTGAAGTACGCTATCTGAAATACGTTTTGACAATGATACTTTCACGTTCAAACATTGTGGTCGTAATAAAGGCCCATGTCTTTGAGGTTACTGGTGTTGCAAACTTTATTTGGAATGACACTGTGGTAAAAAGTCACCGAATGTAGACTGAGAGAGAGCTCAACACGCCCATTTCGTATGGCTTTAAAGAAAATGAGATTTCCCGGAATTTAAAAATATTGCAAAGGGGGGCCCTTGGAAGATTAAAACATCTCATGTTAAATCCCGTAAGAAAACGTCAATTTTGGATTTCAAAAAAACATACTAATTTTTTTTTCTGCGCGATGCGCAAGAAAGTTTGGCACTTTCCAACGTTTCAGACACTGCTGCATGCGATGGTACTATTCCCAGCTCGATATCGCTTGTACAGACCTACAGTATTACACGTCAGTCTTGCTGCCGTAGTTGCTGAGATTTAAGCTCTAACCCAAATTTCGCTGTTTTCAGAGCAGTGCTTGATCATTTACAACTAGAAATTTGAGGAATCACGAAGTCGGAAAAAGATGGAGGGCCTCCAGTTAATAGGTTCATAAGTTGTACATGGAGATAGGATCAACAAGTTACTGTTAACATGAGTCATTGATTACAGTGTGACTAGGATTGGCAGGACTACCATCAGTTGTGAAACTCCCACAGAAAGCAATGTCGTTTATGTTTCCCCTAATCATAAATGTTCTCCGCAGGGTTGAAGTTCACTATTGATAACGACGGAGAGCCCACCATCCGTAGAAACTGGAACGTTAAAAAATCCAAGGAGTAGCTACTCGAATGGTAAAGCGTGAGCGTCAACACAACAAACCGTGCCAGCATTAGGAAGCAAGGCAAAGTTTACGGCAGACTTGAGGATTCCTTTCAAGGATACGTCACAGGAATAGCTCTTGTGTACATGACGATGGAATCAATTCATAGCTCATGAGCTGCTCATTCCCACCCTCATCGGCATGCTGTCCTCCGTGCTGAAATAATTTAGTATATTAAGGCAGCATAAGTAGCAACTCCTCCATCGTAAAATTGATCTGAGTTCACGTTTGTGGGAGCCGTCGATTCGTTTGCCAGACACGGATTTGTTTTGAAACCCGTGGATTTCTGCTTCACATGTGTAACTTACCATGGCATATGGTGGTCAGAAGAACCTGAGTCATTGGATCATACCAGATAGGCAGCTGGAGCTACTGGGGTTTGGTGCGGCTTTCAGATTAGGAGGAGGAAGGGTCCATAGGGTCGGCATGTTGTGGCGTACAAAAAATGTTCGCCATACTGTTCTTAAAGTAAGGGCACAACTTTCATTTCACATGGACTGGGTTTAGGTATCTAAGCACTTGAAGGGTCCCTTGTATTCCCTCATCCATGTTTCCTCCATCCAACAGTAGCATAGGCGAAACTATATTTCCAATACAAACCTGAATCTTGTATACGGTTAAGGACATGTGGAGCTGAAAATGAGCTACATGCCGTTGCCATGCTATACATGTCCAAGGTTTTCCATGAAATTGCCCCCCCCCCCATATAAATCTTTAACGCAATCCACTTAGCCATCGATTATACTTAAAGCAATTTAGCACTGCAGCGTCACTTTATGCCCCCTCCCATAGCACGTATGTACTATTTGCATTACGGCATATTTTCAACCTCCTTAAATTGAATGGCAAATAGGTCTCGATGCTACTTATCCATTGTCTTTTTCTTAAACAACGTTAGGTGGAATGATGAGACGAGACCAACAAGTCACGAGCGACTACATTGTGCCTCTCCAAAAATTTTGGTCCCTCTTTATTGAAATTCTTTTATTCAATGGAGCATTGAGATTAGGTGACGTTAAATATTATAAGGACTCAGGCAAGTTTTCATGGTATCTGCCAAAGATTTGCTTCTAATTTCGGGCTTGGAGCTATAAAAACAAGGGTTTAATTAGGGCGATCAGAGTTCTTGAATGCATTAGCTCATGATATTTTTTGTAAGCATTTTCTTCGTGTCCGCTTTGCTTCTGAAACCCAACCACCTGGCTAGTATTAAAGTGGCAGTTGAACAAAATGTTCTCTCCTTTCGTCTCCCCACCTCTCTATCTGGGTGTGAAAATCGGATGAGGGGTTGAGCAGTTGATGAAGCGTGAATTTTTTTGAAGGAATTTATTCATACCGTGAAATGTGACTCGTTAACATATTTCTTTGCTTCTATACACCCAGAGCTGGTGAAATACTTCATTCTCTGTCATTGTTCAGAGGCATATTCTTCGGTGACTCCGTAATTGAAACCGGTTTGAGCTTCAGAGGCATTCAATTCCTTTGTTATGTTATTCATAGGGTGCTAATCGACTTTAGCGGACTATGTGCTCCTTACAAAATTCAGAACTGTCGCAATAAATTGGTGTAGTTGCAGTTTTCCGTACCAATATCGTCGCGGGGCTCTGGGGCTTTATCTCACACTGGCTCGACCTCAGCATGGTCCCGTCGCATCGGAGTTGCTGGCATATAAACTCGAAGCCCATTTGGCTTCAATGATATGCTTTGCGGCAAAACCGCAGAGGACATTTGAAGGAACAATGGGACTCCTCTCCGTCTCCAAACACCATTCATCCACTCTTCTATATAATGGTTATATCTGTGTGCAAATACCATTGTATGAAGTGAACACATTTTTAGCACTTATTGGCAAGGGGTAGTAGTATCCTTGCACATACATCTGCACTCTACGTTTCCCATTCAATGCTAAATGCCCTTGGTAATGTGAGATTAACTTATGGGTGAAGTCGTTTCAGGCCGTAGGACTACCACTACCACCACCGCCACCACCATCAGCTGAATCACCAGTCCTTTGTACATGAGCTCTCTAAAGTCACGGAGAGCACGGCTGGATCTGCAGTATAGCAGCAGAGCTTGGCAACCATGTTCAGTGCTTAGGATGCTTGGCATCTTCGAAAAATGTGAACACCCCGAGAGCTGCCTCTGGGATTAATCATGGAAAACGCGATTGCTTCCCTCCGGTTAATGCTCTATAATAATAAAATAATGCCATTTGAACAACTCACTATTCCTTGTAGCCTCTTTCGTTATTCAAATAACTTCTCTGGTACAGGCGTACGGGTTAATCATAACAGTAAATTAAGTAATTATAACCTTCGACTTGTCAGCTATGAACTGCTAATTCAATTCACCACACACCATGCACATCATTGCTGGCCGTCACTGAAGTAGTAAATTGTCACTCAATTGGGCGAGTGCCAAGTCGCTCAGCAAACACCAAGGCTTCAAGTGCTCGGCTCTAGCTCATGTACCTCGTGGAATCGATCATGGAACAGCAAGTATGCACAGAGAGCTCAGTCTGTTCTCCAAATGAAGTGGGTGAAAAAATCCGAAAACGTTTTTCACCACCCAATTTGCATTCCTTCAAAGCAAATTCTCGAGCTTGTACATGTCGGGTGAATTCGGTCAGCTTCCCTGTCCAGTTGGCGGTATCAAAAGTTTTGTGATGATTTGTTAACACTTCTAGGTAGACGAAAACTAAGACACCCATAATGGGAGAGGCCCAACCTTGAGCGGAGATGACAATGATTTCTGTCACCAGAGTCAAAACCTCTTTGCCTCCTCCTGCAAATCTCGCTGATTAAAGACGAAAGCATGAATACAAATTAGTGATCAGAGAAGTTTCCCCAAACTCTTCGTGCTTTGGAACTGCTGGAAATTTCAGTGAATACGGGTCATGGTGTTATTTGGCATGCAAGGAGTACTAAACTGTACTGTACAGGGGATATTGTGTACATATGCAGTTTCTCATACTCAGTCCACGAACGCCGGTAATTACTGGTTTGAAGCACGACCATGGATTGTTGAAGCAGCCGTGGGGACGGAAAACGGAGAGGGTACATGACAAGAGGCACTCTCTCATTCATATCGCACCCACGCAAGGCGATGGTAATTTATCAAGTTTTTCCCCCATCATGCAGCAGCGTATTTGTCCGAGGAAAGTTGGCTGAATTTTAATTTAGCGGGATGGAAGATAAAGGGGAGTACCTGCATTCTAATCCCTTTGTAGTATTAATGGGATTTGAGAGTGAAGAGGATGAGCGCGGTGTCGGAGAGGTCGTCCTGAAAATATTCAGAGTGGGCTCTTCGCACGGCATCAAACTACACAGCATAATACAGAGAGAGCCAGGCGGTCTAATGATGTTTGTACCCAATCATCGTCATTTCGTCGCCGTCCAATTCGGTGGACTAGCTGTCATTATTTTGGTATGGTGGTGGTGGTGTGGGACCATAGTGTCTAACGTGGTGATGTGGGAGACACTGCACCGACCTCCCGTCTTCGTCTCGCATTCAGCTAATCGCGACGATTGAATTAGAATTAATTAAACTTGGCACGAATGGCCCACTATTCAGCTCAGACACGCATCTACATTACAATACGCTGACGATGACAGTACATTTGGTCAACTCCTTCATTCTGGTCTTATGCATTTGCGTTCGCATGCACATGTGTGCACACACTGATAAATATTCTTGTGGAAGCCTCCTACTTCAGGAATATTTCCCTGCAAAACCGTAAACACTGCTAGTAGACATGCACATATATGCTACATACACACACACACACACCTACGTCGTACATGAAAGTTGGACAGTGAAAAGAATTTAGGGGAAAAATAGTCCAGTCCTCCATTCCGCAACCTGAGTCTACCCAGTCACATTTTAACAAGGAGCCAAATTCTTCCTGTCAAAGTTTTTCCGTAAAAATCCGGTGACATTGGCAACAAGCGGGCCTCTGACTCCTTCTCCCAACCAACCCAACTCCAATTTTCTCACTGGTTAGCATCCTGGTCTCAGTGGATTACGTTATTATTAAAAAAATTCTCCACTATATAGAAAAGCTCCGTATTTCCCGCCCAGAACCCAGCATAAATATGCATGAGGCTAGAGATGTCAGCGGAAAACTTTTCCAATGAAGTTTCTACTTCAGGAATACAGTCAAGACCTGCGTGGCAAACGGCAGGCTCTCGGAGGGCCCTTTCCAACTACAAGTAGCGTTCCCCATCAGGTTCGAACGGAGAAAGAACTGGGCTGTATGAGTTTGAGTTGACTGTGAAATTGATCCACGTGCGACTGGGGAATTTGCACTTAATTTAGTTCCCGCTATGAGAAAACGGACGAAAACCTTGCATTATGGCAGTATTTAAATGCACAGGGGCCCTCCTTAAACGCTCACCCATATTCCAGATTCTGTTATTAAAATTTCTGGTAGCATTTAATGTCCATTTCAGCGAAGCCTATGTAATTATGGGTTAAATCTCGTTTCTCTAGCATCTAAAACTAATTCAACTTATGAGCAAAACACAAAACTTTCCTAGCTGTTCATCACAAGTGAAAAAGTTGTGCTACAGTTTCTCATGCATTTAGAGCTTGGAGTTTGTAGTATTTGCTCTCCTCGCAACCACTGTTAAACCGAATTTTGGATGCCCCAACGCGGGAGAGACGAGGGCAGACACAAGCTGGTTATCATCACAACAGCCATTATGTTCCTATTAAATTTCATTTGTCATAATTTTCAGTCAGGGACGGGGCCATTGTTTCCTTTTTCCTAGGGAAGTTGAGTGCGGAAGAAAGACGAGGCACCGCCGACGATGCATCTTCGAATTTAAAATCGAATATTTCTCACATGCATTTCATTGCATACTGACCGCACGGCCTTGCTATCTCCTCTGTGGTCCTTGCCTTCCGAGCTTGTGCCCCAGCCCAGCAGAGATGGGAAGTATTTCAAAGGAACAACCTCAGATGGTGATATGTCTGCTCATCTCCGAGCATGAAGATCTCGGATGAATGGCCGCTTGTACATTGACCACATTTTCTCGTACAGCCATCTAATGCTCTCTGACATGTACACGCACTCTCAAACACGCATATTATGACGATGATGATGGCGAGTTGGTCTGACAAGTCCTTGTAATGGCGAAAGTATATAAAGCTCCACCGTCTTTGCAAATGGGAGTTTCTCATTAAGCCGACAGGGCTGCCGGCGTAGGCAGGAACAATAGGCATAATAATTGTTCCCTTTGTTCGGCGGCGGGGATAACCGTCGAGCATTCTCGTTTCAATTTCGCTCCCCCTGCTTCACTCCTACTCTTTGATTTTTTTCTCAATTTAAGAGACTCTTATTGGAACCTGATGGGAATTTTGTCCGCCATCATTTCATTATTATAAAAATGTGGTCGATGAGCGGGAACAGCAGTTCACCATCGTTATTGCTATATTGAAACGCGGACGACAAACTGTGGGCTAACATGTTAGCTGTTGGGTACGCGTCCTGGCCCACATTTCTTTCGCACAAGATTAACAATACGATAGGGTCTAAGACTATTCCAACCTCCGTGCGTTTCATCTGTTGTTCGGAACGCCAGTCATCATTGCACTCGCGAGGGCCACAAATATGGTTCCTCCCAATTCTTACCCATTACAACTACTGCGAGAAGGATCGAAGCGGAAATAGTTTGAGTTTCTAACCAAAAATCGCTCTCATCTTCATAAACAGTATACTCATATCTTGTCATTTTATACTGATTTAGGGCTACTCAGGTTTCAAAAACGTGCGGATTCATCTCCCAAGTACACATTAAATGTGTACTTGGG
>WJFA01000761.1:0-29857 GCA_009870155.1 Pseudobourletiella spinata
ATAATAGCATAGAGATGAGAGAGATTCCCAGTCCCTGTGTGACCGGCGTGTCCGTGCATTAGAAACTTTGTCTTTCAACAAAGAGCCTCATTGTCTAACGCAAATGAAGGGAACCTCGTCATATCCTATTCATATGATTCTCATTATTTTTACTATTATTATTATTACCATTATTATTATTACGATTATTATTATTGAATTAAAAACTAGAGAAGTTCAACATCCCGAGTATGTATGGAATGCCATTTGAATAATGGAAAATTATTAAGTAAGAAATTATCCTTCCGCCTCCCTGTAGTACGTGGGGAGGGTGATGGTGACGGGAAGAGGCGGAAGTGCTCTTGGAAAGTACACAGTGGCTCCGAGGGGGCTCTTCACCATCTCACTGTCTCAATCTGATCCGATTTCGGAGAAGCTTTTCCCATGTATGCACGTGTCAGGCATCCTTTCCGATCCGTGGGGCTAAGAGTCTCTTGTATGAAAATCCCCCCTGTTTGTATGTACGTTCATGTGTGTGTGTGTGTGTATGTGTATGTCTGTGTAGGATGTCCCTTTTTGGAGAAATAATTTCCAGCCAGGGCAGGGGTAGGAATCTTTGAGGGCGGAAGTCGGAAGGAAATACGGAGAGGATGAGAAAGTGGAGTTATGAGTAGATAGAGGAGACGTTGTTGGAGGGATCGGAATGAGTGTTATATTGGAATTATATGGATGCGGAGATGGTGAGAGAGAAAGAGAGGGAGAGAGAGCAAGCTGGTAGCTACCTTGGACGTCGTCGTCTTGTGAGAAGCGGTTGGGGGGACCAAGTTGGATATATGAAGGCCATTAGGAGGAACAACAGGAGGAGGACAGATACAATGAAAATGTGCGGCGTTCCAAAATGTCTCCTTCTGTGTGGAATGAAATCATTCATAACGCCCGGGTGCAGTGCGTACGGTCCGTATGTAATGAACTGCTATGTACTGTGCGGGAACTCCCCGTGTGGACTTTTACTGGAGAAGTGTGCGTGCATATATACACTTTGGTAGGTAGCGGGGGAGAGAGAGAGAGAGAGAGTTGCGCGCGGAGAGGATTATCTTCCTGTTTTTTGATGGTGATGAGGAGACGGTCGTTGGAAATCATCATCCCTGGAGGAGACTTTAGCCGGGCGGCTCCGTGTATGCATATGTATATGCATAAAATACTATGCTATGCTACACCCATCCATGGATGGATACTTGCACCTCCCCCGTCTGGCTCAGCGTGTAATATTAAGTGTCTGGTAGGCAGTGCGGCGTGATTACAGAGAAAAACAGGGAAGGAGACAGACAGGGATGGAGCTGACTGCTGTGAGATACAGAGATGCATACGGACGTCATAAGTGCATGCATGTTGCGTGTGTGTGTGTATGTGTGCTTGTGTGTGTGCCAGTGTGTGTGTTTGTGTGCTTGTGTGTGTGCCAGTGTGTGTGTTTGTGTGCTTGTGTGTGATTCCATCCAGGATACGAAGAGTATGTGAAAAAGCAGAGAGGGAATATTTTAAGTGAGTCAGACTTTGTGTGTGTGTGTGTGTGTGTGTGCGCGCGAGTCGCTCTCTCCACCCTGTGTCACACATGGAAGGGTCTCCCTCATATTTCCGCCATTAAATGAGCGGAATATCTGGAGATTATTACTGGACCAAGGTATATGTGGCGTTCGTGGGAAGAATCTTCTTCGTATTATATGGGCTCCCCCTCAATGACTTCATCTTTCTCCTCCGTCATTCTCCACTGATTCTGATTTCATGGAAATTCCTTTATTTTCCGCTCCCAATGGCCCAGATGTACACAGGGAGGCGTAGGGCGTAAGATGGCCTCTCTCTCTCTCTCTCTCTCTCTTTCTCTCTCTATCCCTCCTCTATGGAATTCTCTTCTCCTCCATGCATGAGCCAATGTATAAAAGTCGGCGGAAAGATTTCATTAGGCGGAGCCCGCATTATTATACTCTAATTTTGTCACGTGGAAAAAGTCTTCTTTCCCCCTATGACTCGTTAGATTCTACGATGATGGGGAAATGTATGAGGGGGGCATAGAAGAGCTCTCCGAGCTCATCCAACTTAAGTGAGAGAGTTTCCCAAAGTCTGGCTCTGTGTGTCTCTCTGTGTATGTGTGAGAGTGTATAATTTTATTTATTATACGACTCACTCACTTCCCGCCCCACCTTTTCCTTGCGTGTGATCATGATCCATGTGTGTACTGCAGACGTCTATAGTATGTGGAGGAAACCTGGTTGTCATCAACGGCGAGGGGAGAGGAGTGACCCCGGTTCTATTTTCATTCCCTCCTGTAAAAACAATGGATCTGTCAGGTTGATGCACGGTGGGATAACTACTCTGATTTCCTGATGAGAAACAGAAGCGGTGGTGGTGGTGGTGGAGGAGGAGGAGGAGGAGGAGGAAGAGGTGATGGATTTTTTCCCCATCATTCCACAGCAACACTCCTGCCAAGATTAAGTTACAAGTTACAGATTCCGTCTCGGTCCGTTGGTCCGCCGGTGGAGACGAAGACGGAGGTGGAGGAAGACGACGATGTGCGGAGGAGATTGAATGGAAAATAACTTGTGAAATTTTGACATGCAGATAGAATTTGAGGTTCCACTGGAGCCCTCCTATAGGGCTCCCCTTCCCCAATGGATGGAGGCCGGCAGCGGTCTGTCCGTCTGTGTGTTAAAAGTTTGAGGCGCGGGAGGTTCAAGGGAGGCACTTGTGGAGTGAAAATAATGGAGATCCGGTTGGACATGCTGCGTGTATGTTTGCATATATGCGTGTGTGTGTGTATAAGGTTGCGGGTATGTGTGCCCGAGTATGGGCGTGTGTGTATGCGACTTTATGTCTGCGTGTATGCATTTGTGCATATTTTTGCGTATGTGTATGTGCGTGTGTTTGTATCCTTGGTTACGTTTATGCCCGTGTTCATAGATAGGGTTACGCATATGGGTGTGTGCCTCTGTATGTGTATTTTTATATGAATTTGTGCCTTCGTGTGTGTAGTGTGTGTCGGGTTCTGCAATGGTTTATCAAAGGGTGTATACGTGCTGATGATGATGATGATTTAGCCGGGCGGAGGAGAGGTGTCTGTAGCTCGGAGATATGTTGTCCTTCGTTGTTCATGTGCGGGGAGATGCATTCATGATGAGCCTGGAAACAGGGTGAGAAGGAGGGCCTCCCATTGTTTCAGTCAATAGACCTTCATTACGTGGTTTGGCAAAAACAGTTGAGGAGGAAGAAAAGAAGAGGAGGAAGAAGTGGAAGTGTGATGGTTGTGGTGCTAAGAAAAAGATGAAGACGGAGGAGATGATGATGATGATGATGATGATGATCCGAGCTGAGTGGTATAGATAAGTAAAGTGTATGGTGAGGAAATAATATTGGTCGTGGAGAGAAGAAAGGGGCTCTCTGTCTCTCTATAACCTTTACCGAGACTGTGTGTGAGTGTGTGCATGTGTGTGTGTGAGAGAGAGAGAGAGATGTAGCTTGTTGACTGACACCAGAGAATACCGCCTGCCATCCACTGTAAGACGACCAGGATGATGCAGATGATCATTGAGTGCAGACTTGTAGAGAGAGGACTCAACACTTGAGGGGAATTGAGAGAGAGAGAGAGAGAGAGTCACCTTTAGATATGTTCCATCCTCCGTATCTTCCATAAAGATGGGCAGAGTTTTTTTTTCATGAACCTCCACACACCATCGGCTCTGGATGTGGGAAAAAGGATTGTGATCCTTGTGATTATTGTGAGTTGGTCGTGATGACTGTATCGCTATCTCTCTCTCTCTCTCACTCTCTTATTATTATGTAGTCAAGTCTAATACGTATCTCCCCGATCCAGCTGGATTTTTATTCCTTTTGACTATATTGAGAATATGACCTTTTGACAGGGTGAGCGGGGATAGGAGCTTGTGGTAGTAGTTGTGTAGTATTAGTTGTGGCCGGAGCTGCGGCGGCGGCGGCGGTGGCGGCAGCGGTGACCATGGGAAAGCCCAATTAAATGAGATAGCTAGGGTGAGGTGTTGAAGCTGGATAATGGAGCACGTTTGAGGACTCGCTCCGCTCTTGCTAAAAGTTATGACCGGTTCAGCTCAATTTGTGACAGACATCCAGTGTGGGGATGGAATGGAATGGCCAGAGGAACAACTTCCATGTCCATCATATGTATATGAGGAGTCCGAGGGAAGGAATGACAGGCTGGACGTCATTAAATATACCTGCCACGCCGCACTGGTCTTATCCCGTCGTGGACCCTGCTATATGATACACTATAAGGAGAGGAACGAGTGGTGGGAACAAGTGTGCGCGTCCATCCCTCTCGCTCACTGTACACTTATCAGTTCGGGATTCCTTTACCCCGTCATCATCGTCATCATCATCATCATCACCATGATCCTTTCCGTTGTCGTCGTCACCGTCTTCCAAGTTGCAAATGAGTAGAATGTGTGGGTTGACTCTGGGAATCGTTCTCACGGACCAACTTTAGTGTATCAATGTCGTGAGTGTACACTTTGTACAGTTTTTGGCGACTGGTCTGTTCCTAACTAAGTGGTTTGAGAGATGTGTTGAGCCGAATATATAGATATACATGTATATTATTATGATGTCCGGCTGATGATGGACGGAGAGATACGAGGTTGAAGACGAGGCGTCTTGGACGTTGTTAGTGCTCCTAATATCTCGTAGACTATTGTCCGCTATTTGTACCGGATTGTGAGTCAGTGAGTCAATCAGTTAGTTGTTATGTTATGAGGGAGTTTGGTGGAGGAGGAGAGCAGAGCTGGTGATGCTTTGTGAAGGTGAAGATGGTAATAAGGGGATTTGGAAGAAGTCAGAGTTGTTGTTGTTGTTGTTGTTGTTGTTGCTGCTGTTATTGTGGAGTGGGAAGAGGATCTGCCGGTGAGAAACTATAGCTATTCGTTGTTAACACTGGACTGCTTTTAGCTCCACCACCCCCACCCCACACCATCACTATCAAAGATTTACGCCGGCATTTAATCCCATGAATATTTACAAGTTACGGCCTCATCTGTTCTCTCTTCTTCATCTTCCATAGAGCACAAGGCCAAGACTAACTCGCTGAGATGGCGGATGTTGTGTAGGAGTAAGTTAGTAGGGGAGCACGCGGTGGCGGTGGCAAGTGGCGAGGATGGCGGGGCGGAATTGTTATTTGGCAGGGGAAAAATTATGCAGTCACGCTCTTCCCCGACGTTGCAGGGCTAATAATAATGGTAAATGAAGAGGGAGGAAAATGTGGCTAAAAAGTTTTTTTCCCACCACCGTCAAAATCGAGTAGTGGCATAGGAAGGCATGGGAGGGTGGCTTAGTACTAATACTACTACTACTACTACTACTACTACTACTACTACTACTACTACTCCGTATGCTACTAGTGGCAGTAGCAGCAGCAGTAGTGCGGCGTTGTTCCTCCTCATTGCGGACTCTGTGCAGATTTATTAATTCTCTTTTCCCAGGGCGTGGATCCACCGCGGCACACGCTATGTAATGCCTGTACGGTTTTCCCGGATTTTTGTCCATGATTCCCCCACCACCAACTCTGTGGTCACGTGAGGAGGTGAAAGTGCGAGTGAGTGAGGTAGTGAGTGATGATGAGGAATGAGCCGAGTTTTTCCATGCAGTTAGGCGGTAAGACGAGAAGTTGTTCAAGATATTATTGGGATAGAACACGGGGAAGTTTGTGAGCCGGGACGCGGGCTCTTTAGTTGTCTTATTTATTACTGTTGTTGTGGAGCGGCCGCGTATGTGCATGTGTTGATGTCGAGTGTGTATGTGTGTGCAGTGGACGGTATGATTGGTTTTGGCCGTTATGATGGTTACTCTGTTGCGGCGGGGCTGAGTATCCCCTAGTTTGGCACTGTTGAAAACTTTACATGACTTGGGAATGGTGCTCGGAGCGGATGTATGGGTCGTTATTATTATGACCATCTAGATATTTTCTTGATTATATTACGTGTACATGCATATATATATATACCTATTACGTGGATGCGCATACCAAGATTCTGGCTCTTATGGGGGATAGAAGGGGATGGGTAGGCCAAGTCGGGATGATTGTATGTGAGGTTGATGAGGAGTGCGCGAATGTGGCCGGAGCCGTTGATAATTTATGAGTCATTTAACTTATCCATCAATTGGCCATTATCGCATCATCATTGTCGAACCAGCAAGTGTTCCATAAACCCCCATCAGGTATGAACAAGTTGGAGGAGCAACGGGTCCTCATGTCCCATGTATTATTACACGGCTTGGTAAGAGTGTGGGCATATATGTGTGAGTGTGTGTGAATGTGCTTGCGTGTGTGTGTGTGTGTGTGTGTGTGTGTATGATAGGAGAGTGCCACAGGGGAGAGAAGGAATGCCGCTCTGTACTTGTTCAACCTCCACTCGCACTCACTCACTCTCAGCATACTCTGAGATCATTTCCCTGTCTCTCGCGGCTGTCCGAGGCGGCTTGAGCACCTTATGATTGGATTGAAGGAAGGAAGGAGGAGAATTTGAGACGACGGTCTGAGCATTATTATTACTATTATTATATTATTATTGTTACCGACCGTCGTCGTCGTCAGCGTCATCAGCATCATCATGATCCTCGCAATAGCTCCTTCACGACTCGGACGTGGCTAAACTCGAGTCCGTTCACACACACACTACTGCCTTATTGGAGTATGGAAGGGCCAAGGTTTGAGGTGACATGAGGATATGACTGTGTGATATAATAGCTACATATATGTGCGCACCTTCAACCGTCCAAGTTCTCTCGGGATGGAGGGGAAGGTTGAAGCAGTGCACTGGTAATGGTAGTTGGCTCGAGTTTCGCTTGTGGCTCACCGTGTGCTGTGCACAGTGCACTGCGGTGTAGCGACGGGCACTGGCGACTGTGAGGCGGCGGGAATGGTTGCAATTTTCTTCCTCCTCGCAATAATCTCGCAGTGGCCTCCACAAGAACACTACACAACGGTTTTTAATACCCACACCGCTAGCAGGCCTCCTCTCACACACTGGGAGGTCCAAATTATTTAAGGATAGCCTATATGCTTTCCAGATTTTTGGTGGTGGAATGGGCGCAGTAGTGGTAGTAGTGCGGTGACGCTGCTAGTTCCATTCATTCCACTTCTCACAGTTGTAAGTGAGCGAAGGGGCGAGGAAGTGATGACATTGACCATGAGGAATGGTCCATCCCTGCACATTGGGGAATATGATGTATGTGTGTGTGTGTGTGTGTGTGTGTGTGTGTTTGTACAGTGTGTACATTGTATAATGTCGGGTCCTTTCCTCCTTCTCCATCCAATTGTTTTCATGGGGAACGGAGCCTGTTGTAAGTATATATGGATAATAATAGGGGACCATATATAGAATTGATGCTGGAGGGTGGAAATGTCCATTGAAATCCATTGATGGGTTCAGCCGGAGACAGGCCGTGCCCATGGAGTGTGCATAGTGTATGGAGGAGCAATTTGTGGGGATGGGAATGGATACAGGAGATGGACGGGAGAATTTTGGGCTTTATAAATAATTGCGTCCACTGCAGGATTTTCTTCTTTCTCCCTTCCATCCATCTATGCAATCATCACCGTTTTTGCCGTTATGCTCTTTCAGTCTTTTGCACGGAGCTATTGTACTGCCATTATTATGTTTACACCATGATTACGGGGGAACGCAGGCTAGCTGATGGTGGTGATAGTGTGTGTGTGTGTGTGTCTGTGGGGAGGTAGTGTGACCTATACTGATTGCAATAATTTTTTTCCATGTGGGAAGAAACGATTAGGCAGTTCCTTTCTTTGGAAGACCCATATGGTTATGCTTACCTAAGGATAATTTTTCATGAGACTAATAGCGCAAGCGCATGAGGTGGAAGTAATAATGGGGAGAAGGAGGGAAACTCCATGGTTTCTCCAACGACCGTGCAAGTTCCGGAGACTGGAGAGTATGCACGTGTATTTATGTGTGTGTGTGTGTGTGTGTGTGTGTGTGAGTGTACAGGGGTGGGAGAAAATATGAGGTAGCGCTTTGCTATCAGGTGAGCGAGATTGTTTTATATCATTCCTACGGGCACGGAGTGTGCACATATGCATCCATCTGTGGTCATCATCATCATCATCATATTTTCCCATGTGCTCGGCCGTATTATGCATGATGGGAGAGATGGGAAGGTAGCCCGACCGCTCCTTCTCCATGATCTCTCACTCACCCTCTCGCTCCGAGATAAACCAATCATTCATGCGTTCAGCGTATAATCTGGTCTTTCTCTGTGGATGAGTTAGGCCGCACATGGTTGGGAGTGGTGTGTGGTGGCCGTGGTAGTGTCTGTATATCCAGGCGTGCGTCGACGTGTATGCACTAACCACCGGTTCCAGGACAGTGGGTACACGGAGGGAAAAGCGTCATCCGCGGACTGATAAGGAAGAATGATGAGTGGTGGTGAAAAAAAAAATTTGGTGGGGGAAATGCTGGTTGACCCGGATCCGGTTGGTCTCATCTTATGGCGGAGTAATAATGGCTCCCAGCTATGGTCTTTCTAGTACATCAGCAGCAGTAGTCCAGACGGGAACGGTCGTAGCAGTAGTAGTAAAGAACTGCGTACTGTGGGTTTCTGCTCGAAAAATCCTCCGCGAGTCCACTCGTCGGAATGGCCTGTGGAAATTTATGAGGTTGACGATTATAGTTGAGAGATTAGGACACGCTCTGATTTCCCTCCTCAGTTTGACGGATGTTTGCATTTGACTCTCCCACCGAGCCGCCCGGACGTACGTACGAACGGTCACACTTGTTTGTACGCACAGCCATTCCCAATAGCCCATCGACAATCTGTTCGTAATTCCTGGCCGGTAGCTAAAAATTTCCCAACCACATGGTTTCACTTCCATCAAGGGCCAAATGCTATTAAGATGAAACTATCAAATGTTCTTTCCTCCACCATAGTGCTCGGACAGAGCTCGGGGTATTGGTAGTGATGGTGGTGGGAGTGGGTTCCTGTATGGATTCCATGGTTCCTCATAGCCCGCGGGGACTTTTTGTCTGTTTAATTCAGCCTCTGTCCATCCAGCAGCTCGCTCAAGCTCTACAGCAATTACAACAGCAGGAGCCAAAATTGTGGTGGTGGTGGTGGTGGTGGTAGTAACTGGACGCCGTGTGAAGGTTCCACACTGGACGGTGGTTACTACAACAGGCGTAGTAACAGTGTGATGACGTTGTTACGGGGAACTGCTGTTCTATTTGCTCCCGGCTCGATTCCTTATTCCGGTGTATGTGTGTGTGTTTGCCTGTTTATATATGTATATGTGTGTGTCTGTGTCTGTGGATGACAGTAAGCCAGCCTTGTAGCCGCTTCTTCTTCAGCAGTTCCTCTTCATTATTATTGTCTGATGCCAGATATCGTGTGGCGTGATAAATAATAAAAATAATGAATATGTAAATAAAACCCGAGCTATCCTATTTTTGATCACTGAATGGGTCCACCGTTTGCATGCATATGGTGTGTAGGCCGACATTTTATCATGATTATTACTGGTAGACAGGGTGTCAGTCCGTGTGTCAGGCTGTGGTGTATAAATCCGTTTGTTATACATTAAAACGCTCAAAATTCCCAAGGCTTTATCATCCCAGTTTATCGGAGTAAATCTGGAATGATTGGTGAAGTGAAGCCCCGTATTCCCGCATAAGTTGTGTTTCACTTGGATTTGACTTGAACATGTATATACATATATATATACATAGAGTTACCCCAGGTTTGGCCACTTTAAGTGCCCACACGTCTGATGTAAATGTGTGCCAGTAGTGGAGTGAGAGGTACTTGGAGTCCCTTTGAGATGTGGAAGCGATGATGATGATGCTGCTGCTGGTTGGGACAAGAAGAAGTAGATGGAAGGAGTTGATTTGGGATTTCTATTGAAAAGTCTCCCCTGTCTCACGGAACCTCTCTGTTGTGGTTGTGGTTGATGCTGTTGTTGTAAGTTGTGAAGTCTTGCTCGAAGAACAAATTGTAATTAACCGTGATTCTTGTTTCCGACAAGCAAGCGCTTTTACATTGTGAGTCCTATCATTATTATTATTGTTATTATTGTTTTGTGAGTCTCTCTCTCTCTCTCTCTCACTCCCTCAGTTTTATAGCCTGGAGATGAACTTGTTCCCCGACCCATTTGTGTACATGTAAAGTATTTTATAAGGGAGTAGTTGAGTAAACATCTAGGACTATTTAATGCCATTATATAATTACCATGATCGGCATAGCATCATTATTATTTTTGAATGTGTAACAACAACAAGAACAGCAAGTGTGCATGGAGGAGCATGTGTGTGTGTGTGTGTGTGTGTGTAGCCAGTTTTTATTTGGTGTGGTGTGAGTGAATTGGATTGGATGTGTTTGTCCGTCTGTCCATGTGGTGAGGAAACTCATGGCGCTGTTCATTCAAGGGTTTGACCATTAAGCGCTTCTTAGCTCACTCATTGTCATATGAGCGTGGTTCCCTGCTGAACGGACGGACGGACGGACGGGCGGGCGGATGGACCAAGGAGCAAAACACATTCCGCTCTCTTATAATTACTACTCTCTCTCTCCCTGTACATTCTATAGTAATGAAGTCCCCTTATACATCTGGCTGCGCGGCTATTATGATGGCAACTTGTACTTTTAGAATCAACATATTATTAATTATCATGAGGGTTGACGAGAGTGAGACGACGAGGAGGAGAGGTTTTTTCCTCCTCTCACTCCACTTCTTCTTTCGAGCTCGAGCTGTTGTTAACCGAGAAGCTCCGTGGCTGTTGTCGTTGTTGTTGCTCTGGAGGAACATTTGTTTGACCCTGAGCCGCACCAGGACGAAGAAATGCGTGGAAAAAGCTACGAACAACTTTATATCCTTTAGATGTGTTCAGCTGATAGCATAAATTGTAATGTGATCAAGGAGGGGAGTCGGTGGTGGTAGTGGTAGTGGTTCTACGTCTGCCTGTGGAAATGTAAACGGCTGGTGGTGGTGGTGGCGGTGGTGGTGGTTGTCTTGGCGTTGCTGTGAGAGTGGTGCCGCCAAGGCTTAACTCTCTTGGTGCTACCACTATTATAATTTGATTAGCATGTGGAGTAGGATCGGACGAGAAGAGAGACTTTTGGTCCGTTTTCCCCTGTCATTTCCCACTGCTCCTCTGTGTGACGAGCGCTATACCGGCGTGCATACTGACATGGGGAAAAAGGTGTGCTGGGGTATGCGCGTGTGTGTGTCTTTGCGTGCGTCTGTGTGACAGTTGGTGCATGTGTGTGCGTATGGGTCTGTGTGTACGTGTGAGCGTCTGTGTGCCTCTTGGTGTATAACTTATGTTGGAGCAGGCTCGGCCGGACATTGAGTCATTGAGCAGTGGAGTGGAATGCAACTTTTCTGGAAGTAGTCCTCATAGTTGTGTCATGCTACGGGGACGTGTCAAATAAATCCCGTGTGAGTAAGCCCTTGAATAGGGAGAGAGACTGACGATGGAGCTAAAAGGCAAGGAGGATCCAGGGATGCGGGGGGACTGGAGGAGTTGGTATGCCTGAGCAGAAATAATTATTATTCAAGTATGGAGATGGAAGTCGTTGGGTTTTTTCGCTCACTCACCCACCCACCCTCCCCCCCCCCATCTTTCTCCCTCTCCTCGATCTATACTTTTTTTAAATGGCTGCAAGTTCATCTGTTTGCACAGTAGGGTAGGGAGAGAGAGAGAGAGAGAGATGGAAGAGGGAAACGGAAGGAAGGAAGGAAGGATGGGAGAGATCACGTCGTCGTCGTCATCGTCGTTGTTGTACACTATTCCCAAGTCCACTGCACACTCCAATGTTTTGTTACTACGATGACGGTGACTGTGACTACTGTTTGTTGGGCTTTTAGAGCAGGGCCTTCGGGTCTCTCTCTCTCTCTCTCTCTCCCCTACTTGCTTATTTTGTTACGTGGTGTCGACAGGCTGACACGGGGTGCACTTGGAAGTTTACAACAGGATGGTTTTTAGTCCCGCGCGTAGGTATTTACACGTGTCTGATCCAAGTGTAACATGGTGGCCCAAATCTAGGGAGATCCGGGACTATATTTTTTTCACCCCCACCACCGCACCGCCCTGTTTTTGCCATGTCTACGCAGGCAGGCAGGCAGGCATAGGTTTCCGAATGCCTACTCCTGCTCCCCATCTTATATTTTTTATGGAGGGAAAGCCATGGTAGTGTGTGTGAGTGTGTGTGTGTATGTATAAGCGTGTGTGTTTTGGAAGCTAGGGAAAGCCGTCAATTGCATGATAGTGCACTTTGTCTTCTTTGTCTGTGATTTTAATGTGTGTGCATGTGTGGGTGTGTTTTTCCGTGTGTGTGTGTTTGTATGTTTGCATGTTCGTTTGTGTGTGAGTGGATGTGTGCTGGGTTGAATTGAATGTGTGCCTGGGATGGTATGAGCCCGGGTTGACGACGACAAATGGGATAGGAACTGACTCGCCTGCCTGTATCGGTGGGGGGAAAATAATGGTGAAAAATAAAGGCTTTCCGCATGCAAATGATGGTTTTTCTTCCGCTGCTCTGAGTCATGAAACAATTTCCAAGAGGATGATTTCAATTTGGGCGCCCGCCCCGCCCCACAACCTCCTAATGTCCCGCTCTATAAATGTAATGTAATCTTACCTACACTGCTTCCTACTACCGCTATCACTTCTGGTCCATTGAAGTCTGGTCGAAACTGGCCATTTCCATCGTGGGATTCACACCCTCTTGCCACCGTGATATCCCGCTGACTTCCCCGGTCCGAATTTGGTCAGTTATTATTATCAACATCATCACCACCACCACCACCACCATCACCATGATATTCATCACCACCCTTCTTTAGAGCATTCCAAACACTATTTACCCCATAAAGCATATACGTACAAGTTGACCATTATGATTGGAATAGTGGTTAAATCCTGAGGGGAATTCAAAGAAATGTTACTCTCATCGGTTCCATTTCATCCATTATTGTGGGGAGGGAGAGAATTTAGAGTGTATATAGTAATAGTAGTAGTCGCAGTGACTGGTGTATATGATGGGATGCCGGGGTGATTGGTAATCTAAAAGGGCGACGACTTTTCGGGGTAAAACAGGAGCCGCGGCGGGCTGTAGTAGTAGATGCATGTGTATGGATGGATGGAGATAGATCTGGCCGGAATAGTAAGTGGAACGAGAAAGGAGGAGGAGGAGGAGGAGGAGGTGGAGGCGGAGGATGAGTTACACGCCGGTTGGGCACATAATAGAATTATTGATGATGCGTCGTCTGCGATTGCCATAATATTGAGGCGTCTGGATTTTATAACCGTTTCCATTCAATCCGCCACAGCGACTACTACTACTACTATTGCCGCCGCCACCATACCACCGCACTACTGCTGCTACACCAGGACAAGTCGGCCGAGTAGGAGATAGATGCTGGAATTTTCTACCGAGTCGTCCTCCTCCTCCTCCTGATGAATTCGAGAGTGATGAATCAGGAGGAAGGGTGGTGGTGGGAATAGTAGTAGTAGTAGTAGTAGTATGCATTTATCCAGTCATGCTTCCGTGCACCCAAGTATGTACGCATATGTGTCCTGTATATGTGTGTGCATATGTCTCTCTGGGCGGGGGGGATTTCTCGTGAATGATGATGCGTGTCGTTGTCGTAGTTGCCGCTACCCCCAAACCCATAGGACAGGGCGACATGGGTGCTATCTATGACTTCTTGTAATAGTGTAAAACTCTTGTAAACTGGCTTGTCCTCCTACTAGCTCCTAGCTTGTGCATAGACTACCAGAGCCGGGAATGGAAGGATGAAAATTTCAATTTCTAGGAATAATTTGGTAAAAGTTGCTGTGCTCGGCACACATGTACCTTGTACCAGTAGTGCTACTACCACTACCACTACTGTCGTACATGATGAGGATTTCGAGGGTGTATGTGTGTGCATGCAGAGGGGCTTTGGCTTGACACTGACTGAGCGTAATTTAATTTAATTTGGAAATGAGAGAGCGGACTATGAGGGATGATTTGATGGGCTGGTTCTGTTACACGCAGCACACACTCACTCACTCACACACATACACACACAAAAGGGGCCTCCGCTCCGCACATACCACTTGACGGTCGGTCATCTCCCTCTAAAATTAATGACGGGCTAAATGAATAGCAATTTGATGACTTTTCCTACATGTGGGAAATACATAGGTGGGAGTTTGGTGTATGTGTGTGTGTGTGTGTGTCTGTGTGTGTATGTGCCTGCATGTTTTATATGTACATTACGTGGTGGAGGCCTTGCTTGTGGTGGGGTGAGAGGGGTGCTTCTGCTGCGTCTGCACTTTTTTTAGCCCCTGTTGTCCCTGGAACGTCATGTAGAACGTGGCTGGGTCATAAAGATGTGAGAGGGGTGTGTGCGGTTGGAGTATATGTGTGCTTGTGATTGTGTAAGTGTGTGCCTAGATGTGCTTGTGTCTGTGTAGCCGTGCTTGTATTTTTGTGGTTTGAGCGTACGGAAACTAGATGATTCAGATGATGTTGGTGAGCAATCAGGATCGGGATCAAAAATAATAAATTGTTGTAAAGAAGTAGGTTTTCCCACTTGAACAAAAACGTATGGAGGGAGAGAGAGAAAGAGAGAGAGAGCGAGAGAGAGGGAGAGAAAGATGTTGGGACCTCATGCGAGGTAGAGGAATGTCACATTATTGTGAGGAGGGATGGTCTGAGGCTTTAAGCTGCTGCCGCAAACTCTTCCACTGTCGTGTCTCCCCGACTTGAAAGACGAAGGAGAGAACCTATATCCTATATCATAATCATAAAAAGTATGAAAAGGAGCTAAAAAGAGATATCAAGATATGCGGTGCTGGTGCTGGTACTGATGCGGATACTGGTGGTGGTGGTGAGCGAGTTGGGTGATGACGAAGGGTGATCCTGATGGTGAGCATCTCTTAAAGTTGATCATTCATACGGGATAAAGGGAGGAGGTAGGGACACGACGGGGACATGGCGGAGAGGAGAAAGAGTAGGGATTTTTCTACCATTTCAACCACCCCCCCCCCGCTCCTCTCCCTCATGTGATCTCCTTCGCCCTCTTTTCCCTCCCCCTTTGGATGAGCCGTTGGAGTGTCCAGTTTCCATCTTATTTGATGCCCACTCATAAATATCCGCTTATCTAACACGACGGTGGTGACAGGCTTGTAAAATGGATATGTTCTGTCTAAGCTGAGTTTGACTTGTCAACCGTGGATTCATCCGTGTGACATAGGCTCTCGGTGGTGGACAATTATTTTCCCCTTTTTTTGATTCACTATTCACTGCACTACTATATATTAATACTAGTACGAAGCCTGTATAGATGTACAGGAAAAATTGTCAACCGTGGATTCATCCGTGTGACATAGGCTCTCGGTGGTGGACAATTATTTTCCCCTTTTTTTGATTCACTATTCACTGCACTACTATATATTAATACTAGTACGAAGCCTGTTTAGATGTACAGGAAAATGTGTGGAGGTTCGGTTTTACCTTAGGCTCGTGTCTCCTTTTCTTCTTCTTCTTCTTCTTCTGGTTCATCTTGTATCCGGAGAGGATTTTTTCCGACCCCCTTCTGTCTCCTCCCTGCATTCCTGTACAAGCTCTCTCTCTNCTTTTCTTCTTCTTCTTCTTCTTCTTCTGGTTCATCTTGTATCCGGAGAGGATTTTTTCCGACCCCCTTCTGTCTCCTCCCTGCATTCCTGTACAAGCTCTCTCTCTCTCTCTCTCTCTCTGGTCTTTTTCTGGGTCTTATTAGTATCCGACGTTGTGGGGGTCTGTATAGGACAGGACCTTTGTGGAGTTGTTCCCGCACATCATGGAAGAGTGGTGTAACTCTTGTGTACACTACTACCACTACGACTCATTTGATTTCATGATTTGCATCTTTGTGTTCTCTGCATAATCTCCGCGGCTACAGATGTAAAGGGCCGGGTGGGTGCCGCCGTGTAATCTTGATGACGACGAACCAGTGTTTTACTGAAAGAGGAGGTCACCGTTGTGAAACTACAGAGAGGCTTAGGGAGTGGATCCGGCTCTGTGGAGCAGAGCACGATGCTACATGGGAGGAGGAATATATATCTGTTGTAATAATAATACTAGTAATGATCTCGTTTGCTCCAGTTGGCGTCAGGGATTAGCTGAATGTTCTTATATGTTGTACAAGATCACCCTTAAGGATACCGTCTCACTCGTGGGATTACCAGTAGGTAGTTGTAGTAATATTAGTGCTATTATGTGTCCCTGTGTATGCGCTCGACTTTGGGTCATGCCGACTCGGGTACGCTTCAGTGGTCATCATCATCATCATCATCATCAGATTCCTGTAACATGCTTGTGTCTCCTGGGCCTTGCTCCAGGGAGGGTGGGAGGGATATGATAGAGTTATGAGAGTTGAAAGGTCATGTCATGAAAATAGATTTGTTTAAGATGGGTCATTCCTCTCTCCCGCTCCCTGTGTATCTCCCCCTGTGTTTGGAGGATCCATCGTGCTGTGTGCTTATGGGGACGGGGAGGGGGTCTGAGTATCGGGCTAACTGGCCCATTTCTTCACTATAATGACCGCGTCGTCACACACTTTGATATTCATCCCCCTGGCTTCTCCCCCCCTGCCCGAGTGGCTGCCTCCGGATGATAATACATTTTCTCTGTTTATCATACGGGATTCCTCGGGTGGATGTGTGTGTGTGTGTGTGTGTGTGTGTGTGTGCATATATGCATGGGATTGTAAAGGGGGGACGAGACATGGACGGAGGAACATGGGAGGGAAATGGTCAGTGGCAGGAGAACGAGCGGCTGTCGTCTGTCTTGTGTGCATGCATGTATTTATATGCATGTGCTCGTACTTGCTTGTCTGTGTTTGTGTGCTTGAGTATGTGTGTGTGAGTCAACCGTCCAATGTTCCCTGTCCCGAGTCATCCCATCATTTCCACTGAGGTTATAGAACTGTCGGCAGTAGACAGAATGAAATGGTAAAAGGCCTTGGGGGTCCGAGAAAGATAGTCTTCTCTGCTTGTGGGCAATTGCGGGAGCGCCGGTGGATCCAGACGTCGGAATAGCGGTGGTGGTGACGCTGGTAGCGGCAGTAGTACGGGGACATTAGATATGGACCCGACAGGGAGACCAGGTTTTTACTACTACCGCTGCCGCCGCCGCCGCCGCGGCCTCCCCCGCCGTCACATATACTATGCATGTATGCCATACCTCCGTTCCTTCTCCCTCCCCACTTCGTCGCCCCCTAAACGTATTCATCCTTGTGGGAGATTTGATTTCAATCCGTTTCATGATTTTCAGCTCTGCATTGTTGAAGTGGATGTGGTAGTAGTTGGAGACGGTGGTGGTGTGGGAGTGGAGAACTACAACTGGTCTGGTGGGGAGAAATTTGTGTGGACGACACATAGAAAGGTTTATTGGGAGGTGGAATGTATGGGTCTGTACGGAGGGCTTTATACTGTGCGGGCAGGGGGAGGGGGTATGGAATAACATGGATTTGAACTCTCTATTCCATATCCTATATATGTGGCTTTCTGCAATGGAGTGGATAGGAGTGAGGGCGATGGGTGTTCGCAGGTTATTTTTCACTCCGACTCCGATATCGTGTTGCTCTCTCTCTCTCTCTCTCTCTCAGCTCTCTTTCCCTCTTTCTGCTCAAGCCTTTTAGTTCCTATGGCTTCGTTCGTGAGTATTCTCCGAAGATTCCTCTCTACGTCTTCTCCCCTCTCATGCATTTTGCCTTGTGATGGGAGGGTCTCATGGGCAACTGCTACAGAACTGCTCCCGATGCTGGGTTGAAATAGTTTCAGTTGCAAGGACGGGAACAAGAGGAACAACAACAATAACAACAACAACGGGGACGACGACAACGACAAGGGTGACGACGACAACACGAGAAAGAATAGATTGGTTTGTATGGGAACTGGATGCATTATAGTGGAGGAAAGGCATGGTGACGGGAGTAGGATAGCTAACCCGTTCGCTCCCTCATTCCCGGTCGCTCTCTCTCTCTCTCTCCATCCTATTCTCCCGCTCTTCCTGCTCTCCACTCTTCATCGATTATTTCGCCAGTTGGCTTTTTCATTTCCTTACACGATTCAAAAAATTTCCCCTCCTCATTTCCATGGTTTTTGAAGGGAGCCAGTATGCACGGTAGTGACAGTGACGTTAATACGCACGGTAGTAGTAGTTACCCGTTGTAGCAGTGTTATAACTTGACTGTTACTATTACTGCTGCTACTACTACACTGCTTCTGCTACCACTACTGGTACGACCAGAGCGGTGATAGTAGTAGCTTGACGGTGGAGATGGAAGGAGCGGAGGTGAAAGCCCCTGTAGCTATGTACTTTAAAGCGCATATATTACCATGGTATTTGTTTTTTCCCTCCTCTCCAACTCTTCCGCCCTACTGTTGTAACTCTTGTGAGAGGGATTCGTATGTTGTGTGCATGCGTGCGTGAGCGTGTGCATTTGTATTTGTGTTTGTGCGAGACTGTTGGTGTGGGTGAGTGCGTGTGCTTGTGTGCGGCGGATCTGGCGTGTGCATGCATAGAGAGCGCGGAGGATGAACTTTTATGACCGAGCGGTAGAATAGCAGTGTGTGCCTTGCCATGTAGGTGAATAGTGCAGCCATCAGTTTTCCTCATCATCCGCGTATCGTTCCGCCCTCACATGATGCTGGCGGTGGCGATGGTGGCATTGGTGGCGGTAGTGATATATAGTAGTCGGAGTAGGAGCATAGGGAGCGCATGCTGAGGACTTTGCGGTAGTTATATGACTCCTATACGAAGCCCTTTATGGCCGTCTGTATAGTTTATGTGGCGTCATTTATAGATTTCGACTGCCGTTCCCAGCGTGCACTGTAGGTTTATGCACATGTGTGCATTTAGGGAGCGATAGCCTTTGCCAAGGAGGCACACATGTCCACCATGCTCACGTATCAACTCTGTTGGATGTGCTTGTGTGTACATGTGTGTGGAAATGCACTCCCACAGTTTCGCATATGTCCGCCTTCTCTGCAGTCAACTTCTGTCCTTGTCATCCTCCGCCTTTTCTCCTTCGCCTATCCCTGCGACTGGAAGAGGATGTGAAGTTGCGGGGACATTATTTGGGGACTCTTGTAGAGTAAGTAACGTGGACAGTGGACAGATTGCAGTCAGTCAGGAGTATAGTTGTGTGTGTACATGTTGGCCTGTGTATTTTATACGTGTGTGTGTGTGTGTGTGTGTGTGTGTGTGTGTATGGTTAGGGGGAAAGGGGGAATTGTACAGAGAGAAAGACGAGGAAAAATTATGTGCAAAACAACCACTAGTAGTAGTGTCCCCCTTTGTTCTCCCTTTCCGGCTCGCCTGTTGTCAACTATGAGAGCTTTTGCTGCGCGGGTAACTTTGTTATTACAGTCCAGCGTGGAGGCAAGTTAGACACCCATACACACACACATTTGTCCACTTGTACACGTACGGAGGGCCAGATTGAGTCGTAGTAGTCGTCGTAATAATAGTGGGAGCAGCAGTTGAAGTAATAGTTGTCGGTGGAATAAGAGAAATAGAAAGAGAGAGAGAGAGAGAGAGAGGAAACGGAACCGAAATTGGCTCAAATTTAATGTCCGCTCCGCTAATGTGCCGTTGACTTGGGCCGTCATTTCCCGTCGTCTTCTTCCACTAGTATGTGTGTGTGTAGTTGAGCCCTCAGGCTGTGCCACAGACAGGTTCCAAACAGTGTTATTTGTATACAGAGCCAGGTTGCATTGATGCGTGAAGGACGTCGTCGTCGTCCTCCTCCAAGACGTCGACGATGGCGCGTAATCCGCAAAGGGAATGTTGCTAAAAAGTGTGCGTGCATGTATGTATGTATGTCTAGAGCGGGATTTGTTCCTGTGAAAAAATGTGCGGCGAAAAAGAGACGGGAGAAATGGAGGGAGCAAATGGAGAAAATATTGCGGGAGGGAAACATCATGGTAGAACAAATAAAATATAAAGTTGATCTGCACAACCAAACTTATGTGCAGGCCCGTGCGGGGAGTCACACGAACGTATATTTATAGCGGGATGTATGAGTGCACTAATACATGCATGAACGTATTGTGTGTGGGTGTGTGTGTGTGTATGTGTGCGTAGGCGTAGGCGGGCAGAATAGAGAAAGAGAGGACGGCAGGCAGGAAAGTAGGAGCGCGCGGGGAAAGGAAGGAGAAGCCGAAAGGAAATGCAACGTATAATTTTATACGGTCGCAACCCAGGGAAAAGGAGAGGGAGAGAGGAAGAGGAGGGAGCTTGGGTTCAGAGTTCGATTTCCATTGTGTCACCTGATCCGTTCCCATCTTGTCTGTATTATTGAACGCTAATGGAAGGCTGAAAGGAACTGGAAACTCCATTATTTCTCTCTCGTCTTCTCGCTCTCCCTACTGCCTCCTTACTAATTGTGAGCTTTCCATTGCATTTTCCAGTGGGAAGAGCACGCTATGCGGCCACTGCCTCCTTTACTATATATATATATATATATACACATACACACAGAGGCAGACATAAATTCCTAGGGAATTGCGAGGGCGGAGCAGTATGCTTCAGAAGAGGGGAAATGCCCAATGGTTTTTATTATATTGCACTGCTAGTACTACTTATCCTGAACGGGACTGGATATAGCCAGATCCGAGAGTCGCGGGAGCTCCTATCTTTCACTCTGTTGTACGTGCTGAGTCTGGCTGTGTCCCGGCCGCACTGTAGTGTGAAACTGTTGACAATGTACTATGGAGCCGCCGCTATGGTTTTCACCCGGATTTTCTTTCCCTCAAATGAGGTGCATTGCAGGGGATTAGGGAGGTGATGATGATGAGAGGAGTGCGAGGGTGGGAAATTTCCATGTGACACTCCGCGTCCCACTACCTAGATGAAGTTTACAGGTTGAGTGGGACTGTAATGTGTTATTGTCACCAGCTCTTGAGGACGTGTGTGTGTGTGTGTGTGTGTGTAAGTGTGAGTGGAAAATGGAACAAGTGGAGTGTGCCTATGTGTGAAAAGGTGGGGGGGATGCGTATGTGTGGGAAGGTGAGATGAAATGTGAGAGGTAGGTGTCCGATACTCTGTAACACTCCTCAAATTGGCACATCGGAGTCATTATTCACGCCTGCCTTGCCATTTTCATGTGATTAAATTCAGGTCCTTGGGGCTACACCTGTAAACCGGGGTTATAACTCTGAGCATCCCATTGTCCCAAGTGGATTGATGTATGTAGGTAGGCAGGCAGGAAGGCGCACTCAAAGCTCCAAAAGTTCCAAGTCATGCCTGCCCCTGCTGTGGTCTGAGGAATGACGGTAGGTACGTGAATATGCATGCGGCATATGTACACAATGGAAGTGGAGTCATTGTGACTGACTGAGTGACCGAATGACTGTGTGGCCGACAGTGACAGGGGGAGAGGGCTATGTGCTATGACTCAGTGGAATATTTAGTGACTATACTATTATGATTGTAGAATGATGGTGATTATTGTTATTATTATCATTATTATTGTAGGCTTGGAATTCACTGTATAATTGTCACCTAATCATTATTAGCGAGGAGAATCGTCTATTATTTGTATGACCTTGGTTTAATTAGGGTGGTTATTGTGTGTGCATGTGTGTGGCGCGGCTCGGAGTCTGACCCAAAAATGCAGTGGATGTGAGAATGTGCGTGTGTGTGTGTGTGTGTGTGATTGTAACTGTACGTGCGTTTGTGTAACTTTGTGCATTAAAGAGGATGACAGCAATGGTGGACGTGATCAAGAGAGAGGTTTTTTTTCAGTCTCAGTCACTCGTTCAGAGTTCTCAGGTGTTGTCGGGTGGGTGAGTGAATGGTGGAGTGAAGCAGGAGCAGTCATGCCAGCAGCGGTCAACTTCCCTTGGTCAACGATGATAAATGGTCGGGATGCACTGGGATGGAGGGCACTTAATAAGCGGATTAGGGGAGTTAAGTAGTGTCCAATGGGTCTTGTAAAGAGCCTCACCAGTCCCTATCTCCTGCCTAGCCACCAGTGGACTTAAAGGCTCAGAGTGGACAGCAAAGGTGGAAAATGATGTGAATAAAATATCGTCACATTGAAGATGAAGATATTTATATGGATTTTTTCCCATCTCTCGCTCCTTCTTTAATCTTCCCTCTATGGTGGCTCTCGTAGAGCTGTTGACGATGACTTGAACTACGGTGGGTCGTCGTCGTCATCTTCTCATCCTCCTCCTCCTCATCATCATCATCAGCATGATCGTCATCGTCGTCGTCGTCGTCATAAAGCTGAGAAAGGGGGTGAAAGAATAATATGAAGTACGTGTCATCCGTGAATTGATGAGGAGCGGAGTAAAGAGTGGTCGTTGTCGTCCGCCTCCTCTTTGGGTCCTTGGAATGGAGATGAGATTGTGTGTGTGCGTGTGTGTGTGCGTGCGTGTGTGAGAGAGACTCTCGCGCTCTGATCCCCAGCTCTATGCATCCTTCTGTTTGTGCTCCGCTCTGTGACAACGACAAGTTGACCATTTGGATGAAGTGAATGGAAGCGCCTTTTTTCTGAGCTCATGGACCTCCTACTGTCTTCGCAAGCTTGATGCGATGAGCTTCATTTTTCAATCAGACATCTCCTCTGAATTCGTATGATCTCTCTCATCTCATTCCTCCCCGGTTTGTTGTGGGCTCAGCAAGGAGGTTTGTGTGTGTGTGTGTGTGTGTGTGTGTGTGTGTGTGTGTGTGTGTGTACGCGCGCTCCTTTGGATGCATGTGTGTGCGTGTACGTGTTTGTACGGGAATGAGTACTTGCGGAGGGACGAGGATGAACATATAGGAAGGAGCCCTTGACGAGGACGTGCCACCACTTCCTTGCTCAACTACTCCCCAGTCTGTTGGAACTTGTAGGGACGTTGGCACAGCCGTGGCAGTAGTAGTGGAATGAAAAGGGAGGATTTTCCTCGTAGCACATCTATTCCCAGTACTGGCTAATGCATCATGTGATCCCGCATATACGCGCAGTAAAAATCTTCACTCTGCCAACCGCGGACCTTCCTTTTGGCTCACGTCCTACGTCCTCCCAACCACATGCATCTATACGGCATACACACGGATTTTTTGTCATATCAAACCGTGGAGCCCATTGCAATTTATAAGGGATAGGAAGAGTTTCAATGAGTTGGTGAAGGAAGAGGGCGGCGGGGGGGGGGAATAAGCTACTACGAGTATTTGGCAGTGGCCGATATCCCATAAGTGCGAGCCAATCGTATTTGAAGTCATATAGCACTGGTAGTAGTAGTAGTAGTAGAAGTAGCAGCAGTACTAGTGGCACTGGTAAAGAGTTACAGTGAGAAAATATTCCTGTGGAATTCTAATGACCCTGGAATTCCACTGATGCTATACCGGCTCTGAAATGGTCGTATAGGACGAGTGTAGCGGGAGTACGAATTCCCCTGGAGGACTCGTATTCCTCACTCCTCGAACCCCCTCCCCTTCACGCCGTCCATTGTCCCACGTGTTGTTTTCAAATCTGTCGTCGCGGGCGGCTGATGTGTTTCCCCACCGGCTGGAGGAGGGATGAGATGGGGACGATAAATTTCCCTCTCAGGTTCTCCCACGGAATCGCCCGTCATTGCCTCTCCTTTTACAGCTGAAAGTGGGTCATGTGGGTAATTTGTGGGGGGGGGAGGAGCCGGGTGGGTAAGGGAGTAGCGGGTAAAGGTGACCGGAAACTATACTGTCGGGATGGAGGGGGCTGGGTGAGTGAATTTTGGGGATGTGTGTAGAATTTGCCTTTAGAAAATCTCTTCTTAATTTACATGGAAATGAAGGGCTGGCTGCTGGATGTGTAACTGTGAGGGAGGAACTGCTGAAAGCGAGGGGGAGTCGACAATATTCTCATTTGATTTCATTAGCAAGGGGATAATGATGAAGTTGGAAGGGTTCCTTTGTCCTTGTTTGTTTATGAAACTTGTTAGATGTTTAGTTGGAATGCCTTACAGGACATGCTGCTGCTGCTGCTGCTGCTGCTGCTGCTGTATGCTTGGGAAGCGCGACTTCTTGTGCCAGTTGACACGGAAAACTGTTTTTATTTGTTCAACTGCTGTGAGAGGGAGGGAGTGAGATGGAAATGATAATGGGGAGATGATGGTGACGATGATGATGTTGAAGATGGCGGTGGTGGTGGTGGTTGTGGCGGCGGTGGCAGGGACGACGACAACGGCGAAGGCGGGATGAGGAAAAGACGAGGAAAGTTTCAAAGTCCTTCATCACTTTTTCGACGTCTGTCTGGAAATTATATTGTCTGTGAAATGTATGTGCAGGAGTGGGGAGCCTTTGGGAAGAGCAGGGGGGTGGGGGACTATTATGATGGAAAACTCTTGTTGATCTTATTAATTAGCAAGCGTCTGTCACACCGGAATTATCCTGAGCTGTGAGCGTGTGTGTGTGTGTGTGTGTATGTGCGCCAATGTATATACATAGTAAGGAGCTCTCCCACAGTTCATCCGGCTCCAAAACTTATGCTCATCATATTGTCATGCTAAAAGTTCCGAGCTCTCGGCCTATACTACTCCGCCGGAATTGAATGAATAGTAATGATGTGTATTTACTCCCCCTGTGTTCTTTTGGCGGTGGTGGTTGCGGAGAAGTTGGACGGGCCTCCATGGTTTTACCCTTAAACTTTAGTGGTGATGGCCCAAACTTGGTAATTAATAGTGCAAATAGTGAGGGCAAATATGTGCATGTATATGAATGCATATACGCGGTAAATTATAGTGAGATTTTTTAAACGGGATAATTTCCGAGTGGCGTGTGGGTTGGGTACATTAATGAGGATGGATACTGCTCCTTGCTAGTGTATAGTTTCGTCGTCGTCATGTTTCGTTATCTCCACGCTGGATCTTCTCTTACCCCTCCCCCATTCCCCGGACTTTCTACACGGCGTGTAGAAAGAGCTTAATTTAGCGGGAGATAGTTGTTGATTCATGTTAATGAGTTCTTTGGGCTCATAACTTGGCTGTGGGGCGGCCTATGGCGGGCGAAGAGGGGAATGATTTGAGGTGGACGAAAGAGAGAGAGAGAGAGAGGGAGGGAGGGAGGTGAAGGAGAGTCATTGGAGATGAGTTTGTATATAGTAAGTACGACGGGGGTATGAACCCTGTATAGTGGAAGATGATTAAACATGAAGTCGGGCCATGTACATGATTATCATTATCGTCCATCATCCTCATCGTCATGCTGTTCCTGCTGCTGCTGCTGCTGCTGAGGTTGGTGAGGGAAGAAATTTACCTGCTCCACCACCGTCTTCTTCGAATTCGTCGTTGCCGTCGTCATCGTCAGCCGCGTAGTATATAGATTTGGCGAGGACCCACAGGGGAGTTGATAGGAGGAGGAAAAGGTGGGCTCTCGTATCACTTATTTTGATTCATTTGGTCTGGAATAATGAGTCGGAGCCCGCCGTTAGCGTCCCCTCCTATCATCATTGTCAGTTTCATCATCCAACCATAACGATGAATGTGCCAAAGTAAATTTGTTCGGAAATCCTCCACATCGGAACATACACACTTGGGCACACAGGCCGTTACCGTTAGTTCCGCCTGTTGTGCAACTCACCGCACGACCGGGGCACGAGCATGTGTGTGAAACCCGCCCGGTGTATGTGCGTACGTGTGCTCAGAGCTCTCCTATTGAAGGTATTCTAGTAAGTAGTGAAGGGTAGTCACTAGTCACTGCTATATACCACTACGACCTCTTGTGCTACGTATGCTACGTATGCTTGTGAAGCCTTGTATATTGATCCGGGACTTCCGTTGGAGGAAACTACCTTCGGCGGGGAAAAAGTATGTTTTGTACCCTTACCTTCTATACAGCATTACGAGGCTGTTCGCACAAACTATTGCTGTTTATCCCCATTCGCACACACACACACACACACACACACACCCACATCCTGTGTTAGTGAAGGACAGCTGAGAAAATTCCCAATTTCATTCAATTACTGCCCCCCATTACGTAATGGAGGACTCACCGTAGGAGGAGTCCGGCCTACTAATGTCAAGTCTAACTAGTGTCCACGCCGGAGCGTCCAGTTTCCGAGCGTCATGTTCACAGGAGGGGGTCCCTACGACGAGCCCGCCCGCCCTGCCCGGGCGGGAGAGTTCCACAGGGTGGCCTACATCCATATACAATATGTTGGCGTGCGGGCTGGATGCAAAAGGATGGATTCTACTTGGGATGAGGTCCACGTTGAGTCTCTCGTGGGAGCTGAGGAAAAGTGCGGCGCGGAGGGTTTTTTTTTCGCCCAATATATATAATGCAATAATGTTTATAATATTCAGTGTATGTGTGGGGAGCCTGAGGAAGAAGATTGGAGAGTATAGAGTGGGACGGGATGGCGGTCCAATTTTCACCCCGCATCATTTGTATTCCGTCGGTGGGATTTTATCGTTATACAGCACCACTACTAGTACTACTACCACTACTACCCCCACCACCACCACCACCACTACTTCACTCTCTGCCTATCATAATATCTTCGGTGTGTGGTCGCTCCCAAACTTGTTAGATTCCATATAAGAGGAATGACAGCGAGGGCCGTGTTGTTACGGCATTGGGACAACAAGAGCTTTAATGCTACATGGCTCCCTTATGAAAGTCCTTGAGAGGGTTACTTACACTTACCAGTTGCTCCGTAGTAGTAGTAGTACAAGCCTCCTGCCCGCTTGTGTGTCCTGTACAATAATTCCTTATGCTCATAAACCCTTAAACTTGGTACAATCAACCTGCTCTTGTTGTTGTTTTGCCCCCACTGCTTAGTCTCTCCACTCTGCGGGCTGGATGTTTAAGAGCATGTGTGTGTGTGTGTGTGTGTGTGTGTGTGTGTGCCCATGTTGGATGCGTCTGTGCGTGCCTGTGTGTACCTAAGGGTGATGACGATGATAATGGCGATGATGATGAAGGAATTGTTCGTGGTTTATTTAAGTGTCATAAATCATTAGCCTCCTATTCTCCAGCCTTTAAGAAATGATCCGAGAGGTTCTATGCGTAAGGTTATGCATCTCTGTGGTTCCGTATGCTCGAATGTGTCCGACTGACTGACTCACTGAGGAATAGAGCGAGAGAGAGAGAGAGAAGGAGAGATTCCAATCGAATGTGACATTGTTGAAATGCTGGTGGCTCGAGAGTAATGTATGGTGTATTGCCGACCGGATAGCCAACAACAACGTCCTCCTTCCGTCCTTCCATCACTTTGTGAGCGAGCGGATGAGAGGGACGGGTATTTTGAAGTGAACTTGTCAGATGTGCCGAGCTCTGATTTATTACTGTTTGGGCAAAGGGAGGTGGAGGAAGAAGAAGAAGATGAGGAGGAGGAGGAGGATGAAGTGAAATGATTTTGTAAATTATTATAAGTTGAACTTGAATGATAAATATTACAAAGGTCTATCATGTAAGGAATTGGAACTAGCTCCGCTTGTGTGATGGAAAAGCTGCTAGCATATACACTAGTACGTCAAAGGTGTTGTTGTTCTTCCTCAGGATGGAATTCCGAAATAAGAAAGTCAAATGGTAGTGACCGACCCAAGATTTGTCTCTGTCGTGTGTGTTTGTGTGTGTCTTCAAGTGTACGTGTTCCTTACTTGCTCAGGTCATCATTCATCATTGTATACTTGATTCGTGTCGTGTGTGTATACATACACGCACACACACACACACACACAACTCTACCCAGGCTCGACTGTTGAACATGACAACCGTACTATGCTAAGGTTCGCTTCTGTGATGCTGCTGCTGCCAGAAGGAGGGCATGAACAAGTTGTAGTATTGCCCTTGCGTCTTTGCCTGTCTGTTTCTCTCTCTCTCTCTCTCTCCGTCTTCCTCTCGCCGTAGACTGCTTGCTCGTAGTATTTACTTTTGAATTAGTCCAACGGACCTGTTGAGGCCACTCTTAAATGTGGCTTACTACTCCTGCTACTACTACTGCGAGGCACCACGGTAGTGTAACAGTGGAGTTTGGACGACCTGACCGTGAGTACGTCCATATAGTGTTTTGAGGGCCAAGTAGTGTGAGAAACTTGTTACGAGTTGTAAAGGTGCGGAATGTTTTTTATCCGCTTATGCACCGAGGACGACTCACTATATGCATAGGACGGTTTGAGATTTGAAGAGCCCTCTTAAATCCCAATATTTTCCCTTTGCACTATAGCAGACCAAAGCTCCTGCATAATAATAATAATAACGATGATAATAATAATAAATAATAATATGAGGACTAAACTGATCCTGTTGTAGCCCCTTTTCGCCTTGAGCTAACATTAGTCAGAATATTCATATTGTCTTCCTCCTCACTCCGACGTCGTCGTCGTCTTTCGTGCTTGTCCATCTTTTTTTGAGTGGTATTAGGTCGGAAAGTGTGCCACAACAGAGAGGATTGACATGTGTTAATGGACGGTGGAAATTCTTGGGAGGAACTATGCGAGAGGGGGCATATGTGCACTTGCCAGCCTAATATCTTTTTGGACGGAGCATTTGCTCGGACTTGAAAGTAGTATAACTGTACTCTCGGGGCATTACTGGCATGTCCTCATGGTGATAGGGACAGTCAAGATGGATCCTTATGCGTAAATAAGTCCGATGACAGTAATCAGCCGGGGACTGGGGCATGCATTATTCTATATGTTCCCCCCGCTGTACATAGAGTAGGAATAATAATACGATCCGTGAGAAAGGTTTTAGTCCACTATACACGACGGGAGGCTCATCATCACATACGTTTTGAGAGCCAGGAGGATCTTTAATGGAAAAGGCCATGAGGGAAGTTGCTCAAGTTGGAGCCATCGGGAAATCAAGTGGTGGTGTGGAAATGGAGGATGTACGAGTGAAATGAAGTATGTGAGCACATGTGTGTGTGTGTGTGTGTGTGTGAATGTATACACACGGATGAAAGTGTCTCTCAGTCATATTGACTCGGAGAATGATGGGGAAATGTTGACTCTTATCACCTGAACAATATTCCTTTCTCACAATAATGCAATGGTTATGGCTAATGCCAAGGAGAATAAGTGGAGGGAGTACTGACTGACAGAGTGACGGACTGAGTGTAATAGGTAGGATCAAACTTTTAGAGGGTTTCCTCATTGGTAGCTGTGGGAAATTTCGTGTGATCAACAAGTGTCCCTCCATTAAGGGCCCGTGTCTCTGTGTGATCCCGGCTTGATTGCTCATTCACATTCGTCCCCCTCAGCACTACTTACCGGAGGAAGTGATGGTGGGATAGGATTCTGTATAGGAGGCTGGGATTACGATAAAGTGAAAGGTTAGCGGCCATACATGATGAGGCTGATGGAAGGGCTCCCTGTGGGTCGACGACAATTTATTCTTCATTTGTACGTACTACAGGCGGAGGACGGCCACTTACTCTGTCAATTCCGTGCATGTCGTCATCTGTGTGTAGACCTTTTGCTCACTTGTAGTTCGACGGACCTGGATTGAATATCTTGAAGTGTCCATAATGTTCCCATCGATCGTACATCTCATACTGAAACGGATCCATATGGGTGTATATAGTAACATTGTATCATTATATCATCTCCTGATTTGACTTTCGGCTCCGACCATTAGGTTTGGGGACATTGAATGGGATAGTGAGTCACCACTTGAGGATGGGTACAGTTATATGACTTGTAAGAGCATGTACAGGTATATACTTGACTGACTCGACTGTGAGACGGAGATGAATATGGGTGGAGAAAAAGGTTAGTGGTGCAACATGACTGGGGAGGGGGAGAAATGTGATTTTTCTGTGAGGAAGGTGATAGGATCCGTGTGTATAATTTGACTGGGGAAGAAATGTATTCATTTTCCTTGGACGAAGAGTAAATAG
>WJFA01000762.1:0-29826 GCA_009870155.1 Pseudobourletiella spinata
TGGAGGGATGAGGAAGAAGAAAGTTTTTGCCTATCTTCAGTGGTGACCCACTTGAAGTAGAAGTCAGGGTCGGGAGGACGTAAGGGCTTCCTTCACCTACTTGGAGCCAGAACGGGGATCTCACGTGCATATACGCAGTTATTCCAGGCCCTCCTACGGGCGGAGAAAGTATACGGCGGCCCCGCGTTCACATGATTTATACCGTAATAAATTCAGTGCTGGTAAAATGAAACGCTGGCTATCTCTCTCCGGATACACACTAGTACACATGACCGGGGCCGGGAGTGCGGGAACACGTCCCCTTTGTCCCCCACATCATGTGTCCGCATGGATTGTAAGACGGATTCATATTAAGATTCGGACCCGTGGCCCAGAGACACGAGAACCTCCCACACACTCCACCACCACCACAATCTCCACCCCGCCCATTAATCTTGACTAGACAGCCCCGGCCGTACGGATGCTAATTGGTGATAGGCGATTGGGACGGCTATTTAATTAGAAAGTAGCTCGTTAAGTAAGGGAAGGGATAATAAGGGAAGGTTTGATGGATTGCCTCCGCAGACCACGCCGTTGTCATGACGCTCATCCTCGGGGCCCTTCCAAGCTAATTGGCAGGAATTGGACTTGATCGAGGTCAGACAAGGGAGGGAGGGGATTGAAGGCATTACAGTGTGGTATGGTAGAGGTGGCGGGAGGGTGTTGTTGGCGGAACATCATAAATTAGTTGTGGTACAGGCGGTAAATTTTAACGGGAGACAAGACTTGTTACCATGGGCACCAGGGTGTAGAGTGAGGAAGGAATATTGGTGGGTAGTGCTGGGCAATATTAATGGGCGAGCGTATATAGGCGCGGCGGCGGATGCCGAGAAGAGCTCTTTGCGCTCCGATGTGAGGGGAAGTAGCACATTCTTCACATGATCCCTTCCAGAAGACGAATTCCAAGGGGACCGTAAGAGTTTTATCATGGAGGAACATGTTAGCCTCCGGCCATGTAATTTCCAAACCCCGACGCTCCCCCCAAAAAACGTGGAGGAGAAACTTTTTTCCATAGGTACCTCCCGGACATTCCTTATTGCATTGCTCCTCCTTGATCACGAGTTTGAAGCAGGACGGAGCCACCGTTGTCGTCGTCACCGACAGGACGAATAAGACGGGCTGAGTGAGCGGAGAAGTGGAGCCATGTGGCTTTTCCTGCTCCCACAGAGCGGAGGGCTCCCGCCTCAACGACATTGTCTTTGAGCATTCCCGGCCATGCGGGCCAGATGTGGGCCTATAATATGGTGATGTTGATAATGATGATGATAGGGACGGGTGGAATATCCTCCTCATGGCTATACCCATCCCCACCGTTTTCATGGCTCCGCTCTTGTGTGAGCGTGGGAGGAGATGGATGGTTGAGTTATGTGGCTGCATGTTTCTAGATGTACAGGCTCGGGTGGTAGGATGGGCAGGTCGTTTCACGTAGGATAGGCTCCTGATGCTTCTCTAAAAATTCCCCTCTTACTTTCCCTCCTATACTTCCTTTTACAATTTCTGGTTCATTTGATTCCCTCGTTAAGTTTACCAACATCGCATATTGGCTCCTCCACTCATCCCTTAACCCAAGTCAGCTCCCATTATTATTCCACTTCCGTTCTCACCTCAGCCCGGAGCTCCGTGTGTGAGCAGGAGTGAGATTTTGGGTGAAAGTTGAGAGGGAAACGGAGGTATATACGAAGATCACAGTGATGATGAGGACAAACAAGGAGAGACAGGCACACAGAACCGTTCACACTCCACATGTCTTCCCCACTCCTCGCTTCTTTTTTCAATCAATTTGAACCTCGTAAATAATCTCCCCTCACCCCTCCCCCATTTTTTCCAAATCAACCTCTAGTAAGGGTGGGGCGTGTTTTGATGAGCTTGTCGTTGGGGACTGCGTGGCTCATATGACGCCGCCGCCGCCCCCAAGTTTAATACGACTGGGACATATGTGAGGTGTATTATGGGATCCCTGTGAAGAGCCCCCTCCATTTCTTTCATATGATATTTCCAAGGAAAACGTCGTAAATCACCCTGTTACATCCTCCTTTCACTCTGCGAGATGAAAATCAGAGTGCGGCCGCTGCAGGCAGTCTCACCTTACCTCATATAAATGTGGAACGCGGAGTGAAATGGGTTCATTTGCGTTGTTTCCCCTCGTCGTACTCCATGTACACATCACCAAAGTTCCTTTCCAACAACACTTTAATGAGTTCTCATAAGCCACATGTGTCGTGGATTTTGAAACATCGTTTAAGGGGAACATGGAATTGAAGGCATAAAGTCCTGGATCTTCTCCCATTAACTACCCGTGTCCAGCATCACTCTCATGGAAAAAATAATAATAAAATTCATACTAATCACTATATAGTTATTTCGATACACGCCGCTCTGAAATTACACATGAAGGGAGAGAACCGACGGGATGGAAGCATGGGCTTGTAATCATTCAATTTTCTTTCATTTCATTGACTAGCTCATCCTCTTACCCTTCTTTGATCGTTCTGCACTCCCGTACAAGTTGTGGAGAGAGTCGAGAACGGGGATTGTAGCCCCTAAGGATCCCGGAGTGGAGCGTTTGGCAAACTTAACTTGGCGCAATGGCTCCACAGTAGGATGGATTAACATGCTAACGTTATCGTTATTTAGCTGAAAGGTCAGGGGCCATCGTTTGAAAGGAGCTGGATAGAGATAGAGAAAGCAAACGCCTGCGCCCTGCGTTTATTACCCACATACGCGTGTTTTTCCGCTTTTATCCGGCTAAAAGCACTTTTGATCCCTGCATTCCATCCTTTCACCGCTCACTTTCACCTATTTCCTTCTCCTCCCTTTCATGGCTCCCATGTGCCAGCTGTACTTTCTCCTGGAATTTTAATAGCTTTTAATGGGATTTCCATCATCAACCCACGCATCCCTGACCATCATCGTACTCTGGCCGATCCAGTCAGAGTTGATAAGGCAGGTCTTTGATAAAAACTACCTCATTTTGAAAAATCCAAGGTCTGGTCCGAATGACGCAATACGGGATTAGGCATTCCAGCAGAGGAATGAGCGTAGGACTGTTATGCATTTGGAGTCGCATGATAGCCTACATTCTCTTCGTTAATTTAGCTTGACTCTGAAGGAGGTCAACATCTCCTCATCTCAATTCCCTTAGAGCTTACATTCAAAGTTTATACCCGATGACATTTCAGGGAATTCATCCAGTGCCAAAATGGCTCATATCGATTTAAATCCCCCGAAATAGACTACTCGGTTAAGTGCTAATAATGATGTTGGTTATTTCAGGTGAGAACCCCGCGGCGATGCAGCATGGAAGCCACAGCACATCCTGCGTTCCATGCCCCCCACTGTGGTTCCTCTCCTTCCTCCTCTCCATCCTCTTGCAGACGCTCTACTTCGAATTCCTCACGTTCAGCCCGGTAAGGCAACCCGTGCGGAGGAGCCCCGCAGCTCCAGCAAAAGGTTCCCCCAGGAAGTGGTCAAGTTCAGCGGAGACTTGGAAGAGTGAAAGTTGTTGGATTTCAGGCCGGTGAAAGGGCTTCGCTGTAGACTCATACCTGACCAAGTGGAAGGGACATATGGACGGATAACAAGTTTTTAGTGAGGAAACTGAAAGGGAGACAGGCAGGGAGGCGGACAGAGAGACAGGCAGACAGCGAAAAAAAGAAGAAGGAAGAAGAAAATAAAGTGAAAGTGGGAATCTATTGAATTCTCTCTCTCTCACTCTTTCAGTGTGTCTATGTATATGTGGGACAAATGTACGGCTGTAGGAGTGGTGCTTGCCTGAGAGAGGGGTTCAGAGTGTCTTTGACTGGAATCAATAGAACGTGATAGGATGTCACGTACAGGAGGATATAAAAAAGTGCAGAGGTGGAGGGAAAAGATTCCAAAGCATTTGTTGCCAATGAATGAGTGTGTGGGGAAAAGAAAGCAAGTTTCTTCTTCTTCATCATCATCTTCTTCTTCTTCTTCTCTTCCTCAACCTCCACCTACTCCTCTGCTACCCCCTTCAACTTCCAACGACTTCTTGTAGGCTCAAGTGGACTTGAGAGTGATACTACTGAATGTACCGTAACTCCTTTCCCCTCACTTTCTCCTGGTTCACTACCACTACGACCACCACCGCCGCAGCTACACAGCTCCCGTTTGATATTCCCAAGAAGGACTTGGAGAAAGTTGAATCATCAACTCAAAGACTTGGGTAATAAATCAAATGAAAAGGGATTTGAGCCAACTATATATTCTACTATGCGGATGGTGGTGGGTGAGGAATAGTAGCGGTGGTAGAGTAAGAGGGGGGAGACGGGAATGTTCGGCTTTGAAAAATTCCATCCTGTCAAATTCGGTGAGGGAGGTGAGGGGCGGGCGGATGAGGGAGATCTGAGTATGTCAACTAGGAGTCATTGGAATTTACATAAGAGTGGAAGGGAGGGCGGAAGTCCAGGCCGCTACTCACTACTACCCCCTCCCAGTACCCCATAAATCTCCACCCATTCACACACCCTCTCCCTTCACTCAAGTCTTAATCATCCCTCCTTTTTCTTCTTCGGGAGAGAGAAAATCTTAACGAGAAATCCACGATTTGTCGGGAAGGGGAAGATGAAGTGAGTCCTCATCCCCGCAAGAAATACTCCAGCGGACCCGCGCCAACTTTCTTCACTATATAAGTTTCCTCGGGGTTATCGAGAAGTGGAGCGAACAAACTAACGGCTGCAGTTGTTTGTGTAGCTATTTTGTCAGCGTATATAGTGATCAACAAAAAATGGCACCAGCCATATCATAATGTACCGACTCCCACGACTCGCAGAGCTCCTCATCGTATCTACCGTGCCAAAAAAAGAACACTCTGACCCATCTGCCCAGGAGTGGTGAACATCTCTGTGGTTAAAACCAATAATAATAATTACGGTTGGTAATCGCTCTTGACCCCACTACCATTCCTCGGAAATGCTTTATCTACGCGCGACATTAGAATGGGAGAAAGCTGGTTGGAAAAAGTTTAAGGGGAAAGTTAAGGGGATCTACTTTATAAATGTCGTACAAAGCCTACCGTACTTACTACTATTATACTTTACTGTGGCTAGGGTAAGGATTTTTGGGAGGGGATGGTATTGTGGTATTCGTCAAGGGATGGAATGATACTAATATGGTAAAAAATCGCATGTGTAACCGCTGGTACTGAAAGAGACGTGAGTTTTCCAAAGCAAGGATTTACTTGGGAGTTGCTCCGTGCATAGATTGATATTATTATTATGTACTTGGTGGATGTAGGGGATAAAGTGTATGTAACCCTGTTATACAAGCTTCTTTATGTATTGAAAATTGTCGTACACAGGCTCTAAAAAGCTCGTGGTAGAGGGTGCGGCATTTCCAAGTGAAGGTGAAACAGGGGTTTCATAATGGTGAATGAGAAGTATGTATTTTGTAGGTTTAGTCTGTACAAAGGAGAGGAGTTACCAAGGGACTTATCCTACCCGCCATGTGTTGCACCGTACTTATTCTTACTATTGTTATCTGTTACTATGATTGTCATAATTATTATTCCGTTTGAATGACAGAGAGAGAAAGAGGTAATAAAAATACTATTATTATTATTATATAATCAGCGATATGATGCTTCCAAACACTGATCAAGTATTCATAAAATCCCATAGCTTTTACTATTTGGGAACATGAATTGAGGAATTCAAAAAAGGGGAAAGTACTCTCTATTCATGTAAACCCTTGGAGAGTACAGAAAATCGCGCAGGATTCCCACCCAGCGGATCCCTCTCCTCCAGCACAGATTTCCATTTTGGAGAAAGGAGTAAAAGTTGCAGAGAAACACTCCTCACAAACTAAATCCTGAGCGTGTCTGTACACAGAGGAACATCACTGCCCTGCTTTCACCCGGAATAAATCTAAAGAGAATCTACGCGGTGGATCGAGAGCGTGGACTGGGATACTCCAAAAGACGCTGGCATATCCTCTTCTGCATGCATGAGTGTGGGAGATTTGAATGGAGCTCTCCTCTTTTACGACGCCCAGCCTGAGATTGCTCCCATTCCGAGAGAAGAGAAAGTGGTAAAGGTATATGTATAGATACATATTTATATATGGAAGATATGCGGAATCTGACCAAGATGCAGAAGAGGAACTGGTTGGGAGATGCGACAAGGAAAAAAGTCACTTTTCAAACCAGGAGATCTTCGGTGTCACTCACCGGGCCGGGTTGGTTACGAGAGCGTCCGCTGGAAGTCGGGAATAGAACTCATCCCAATTCCCGCTCCATACATTTTCATGAACAAAAATTTCCCCCTCCCACCTTCTCGCAACCTTTGCGATTTGCTTATGGTTGCAAGGGAATGGAAACAGGGGAGATAGACAGCGAGAGGGAGAGAGAGAGAGGTAAGTCTTTCTCGAGATGAATTGTCCTCCTTAAGTGACATTAAGGTTCTTAGGTTATTTCCTCCAGAATTCTCTGGCACACTCTATTTTCCCCTCCTAAAATTTTCCTCAAAGGAATCCCGGGCTTTTACGTGTGATTCTGACTGTGAGGGTCGGTATGAGGGAAGTCTGTAATCCGGAGCTTAGAGGGTAATGATAATAGAAATTTCTCATGTAAATCCCAATCGGAGATTTTCCCCTCCGCTTTCGTCTCCCCAATCCCTCCTGTTCCTTTTACTCTCTCTCTCTTACTCCCCGATTTTCTGTGTAGAGAAGGGCGACAAGGACTCAATTCCTGTATGACATGTGGATTCATTTTCCGCTTCCTTGAAGCTTCAATATTTCTTTAATAGATTTGAAAAGTCCGGATCCTTTGCCAAGGTATTGCATCTTCCATCGGCGCACACCGCCACATTCTTCACCATCACTACCGGGAGCAGAGGCTCTCATTCAGTAACGCATTATCACGACCGGATAACCCGGGCGGGAGCAACCCTATTCCAGATTACTTTGATGGGATTCTCAAGGTGGAGGAGAACAGAAGAAGGAAAAAGAGGTATACGAAAGAGGAGAACGTGAAAAGCGGATTGATTTCACTGACCAGCTTTCACCTCCCTAACTCAGCCCCTCTTGCTTTCACTTTCCCTTCGTTAACCTCCCGTAGCTGCATAGGAATCAGCGGCGAACCTAAGGTTAAGATAATTTATCCCCAACCAGGCTCAGCCAGTGGCTTCAATCCCCATTTAAAATCAGTTGAGAGAAAACCCAGGACTCAGCATGAGCCCGGCACTAAGCGCTCCACGCTCCGCACATCTCCAAGTCCATTACTTTCACCGTCCACTTCCCGCCGCTCCAAATCTCCTCCTCCGCTAAGAGGGACATTCGCCGGGCTGTCTTTGTTGAAAATGGCGGGTGTATCACGCTCCACACAGTAGTGGTGGGTTGGACGCCCCGTCAAAGTGCAATCTGCGGTTTATGGACCATTCCAACCTCCCATAATAGCCATCTTCTTCTCACACACACATACTCTTGTACACCCATACATACTTGCTCACACCTCACCACTTTCACCCGAAAAAGGCTTAAGCAATAGTAATTTTGAGTATTAACCTGCGGGAAAATGGGACAAAACTGAAAACTTTTGGTGGAAGTGAGGTGGTGAAAGTGGTGAAATTTCTCACAATTAATCCCCTGCTCCCTCACAATTATACGATATACTCCATCGTGATATAAATTCACTTTCACCAGTAGTGAGTCAGGCACGAGGTTAATCTCACCAATGGGGAAGCCAGGTTAATAGATCCTCCCCCAAGGAACCCACTACCCTCACCCACTTCCCATATTGCCCCCAATTACCCTCCGGCGCCCAGCGGAATCCTCACCATTGTTGTTGATGGTTATGTCCTGAGAGGAGAGAGAGAAGATGCGACGGGTGGGGGCGGAGGAAGAGAATGAACCGGAGATTCCTCGAGATAGATTTGCTCACTCTGATCCGATTCCGACTTGTTATGACTCCAGTTCAAAGGGGGGCTTGGAAGTGGATAATAACCCGGACGATGCCAGGGAGGGAATGAGGATGCAAATGGGAGAAGTGTGGCCACTACTATATGCGCCATGTATAGTAAGGATCGTTTCAATGCAAATTACTATCGTTGATACAAGCGGCTCTCTGGCTAATCCGCCCCATTCCAATGCAGACGGCGGCGGCCGCGGCAGCGGTAGAGATAGAGTGGGGGCGGAGTGGGAGTATACACGAGTATAAAGTCCTCGCATTCCACGTGTCAGACACGTCAATAATGGGAACAGCAGGAGGCTCAGCGGCCGTCCTTCTAGTGGAAACCTATATTCTCCTTCAAAAAAATGTCCCCTAGACTAGCAGGAGGAGGATGAGAACAACTGCTGTAACTACTAGTGACTAGAAACCTTCATCTCTCTCTCTCAACATGATGCGTACCGTGAGTGGAGGAAGAGGAACTCTGAGGTTCTCGTTCCTCCCTTCCGTCCGCGGGGATGCGACGGCTGTGGGGAGGTGGACATTGTATACCCCCTTCCGGCTCACAGTATGGAAGTAATGAGGTAATAATGGATCATATACACATCAATGCAGATACCATTTTTAAAAATTCACAACATTCCCACATCGGGTATATTGAACGCTGACAGAGTGGAATGAGTTTGCATAGTGTCGGCAGCAGCAGCGGCGACGGTCGCGGCTCTGACGAGAGCCAGGGTTCACAATAAATCAGAGTATTATTTCCAAACCGCTCTCCAACTGACAATCGACACGGAAAAGGCGGACACATTTTTCCCCTTGTCGACACTTCATTATGTTCACTGTTGTGTCAGCCGACAGACAGAGGCAACATCAATAACTTCCACGTATATCTCCATAGCCAGCCCGGAACCAACACCCTACTCCACCATCTCCACGCATCGCCCATACAGTGCCCCCCCATGAAATTCCAGCACACATTCACTGCCACGAGTAGCAATATGCCATCTGCGCAGCTCTCGTTTGAACATCTTAGAGATACACAGATATACAAATTTACTCACTACATGTTCGTCCCTTCGTCACAGCACACACTGCTATAGCGGACTGAGTATGGCACTCGGGCTCCTACAGGGGGCGAACTGCGGACGTCTTGCGGAAATAATATCATTGCTGTAAAATAAAATAGAGTATGAAATAAAATGGAATGACGAGAGGAACATATGACGCTCTTTCAACACACTCTCCTCCCCCGTCCCCGCCTCTGTGAGTCCCTTCTCTCCACGGTCCAGAGAACCAGCCACGGCCGCTCCTCACTCACTCGCTCACTCACTCACTCACTCACTCTCAACTCTGCTCCTGGGCTTTGTAGTAGGGAGACTCTTAAGAGCCCGATGGGCATGGTGGGAAGAAGTGTGCATGTACAACAACTCGTTGAGCCTCAGTGAGTGAGAGAGGCTGGCACGTCTGTTTTCTCAGTGTGGGAAGGAATCCAGGGCGGATGAGAGAAAGAGAGAGAGCAGGACCGGTGGCCGGGCCTTGTCGTCTGCCCTTCTGCCGCTCCCTCCCACCACGGCGGAGGCTATGTGTGCTGAGGGAAGCCGGGGAAATTGCTTGCCTCCGGCCAGGCCTTGTCTTTATTTTAACCTATCGACCATTCACATTTCTATTTTCCCTCACGGTACATTCCACGGGATGTACAAGAACGGCGGGAGAGCCGAGTGGTTCTGCGGAACCTTGGAAAAGAAATGAGTTCTCAAGCCCACGCATACACACACGGAGTTCATGGGTCTCTCACTCCTTTCTCACTCTTGTAGTATTACCACGGGGTTCAACTGACAAAGCATGACCGATTGAAATTCACCTTCACTTCCTAAACACTCGTGGCCTCCTCACTTTTTTCCATGTAGACCCGTAGGTGCATTGTAGGATGAAGTGGTGTATGTAGTAGCCGTCATGATGACATATGAGAATCTCGTGAGGGAGCTCATAGGCCGGAGCTTGTTTGTTTTTTCCACCAACTTCCCATGGCTGACTCTACCTCTCCAAGTGCCTATCTAGTACCTTACTTGCTATACTACCAACATCATCTAGTTCCTCAGAATGGACAAATAAGACACCGGAGGGAAGAATTTCAAATTCCAAACTACGCGGATTGAAATTTGCAAAGAGTGCATGCTGGAGGATCTCTGCCGCCGCGGGTTCTTCAATAGTCAGAGCAGAGGTTCCAGCGTTTATGATAGTCGGAGCACCATTGCATGGACCTTTATCCTCAACGCGGTGAATAGGAAGTTTGGGTAATATTCCATTGCCGCCTGTGCGGCGGGCAATAAAAACCGTCCCATTTTCCCAAATGCCAGTTGTATCTGATGAGGACGAGGAGGAGGAGGATGGGGGATGGCCTGGAATTATTTAGATGAATTGGGGGCTTGGCTCATGATAAATGATGAAAGTTGATCTGGAGATGAAGCTTTGTTCGACTCACTCACTCACTCCCTCTTTCTCCTTTCCTTTCTTTTTCATTTTTTCTTTCTTTCTCGAGAATAAGTCTTTTTTCTCTCTCTCTCTCTCCCTCCCATCTCTCAGTCAGTGCAATAATGGGGGATATATCGGCAGAAGTTCTCCATGAGCTTCATCCCAGGATTCCATTGGAGGGAGACGAGCGGATTTTATTAGCCCTAAACTGGAAGAGTATTGGCTCAGAAATTTGTTCATCATAAATTATCATGAGGGATACATACTGGTTTCTGTGGGGCGGGGGCTCGTAAATGGGGGAGATAAGGATTAAATATGCAGATAAAAACGGGGATTTTTTACGTTGCCCCGTCCCGACGGAGACCATCAATACGTACTTGGGAGGGGGAGAGCGGAACTCATCCATCCTTCCCATCCCAGAGCGCCGTTCTGCTCCCGTGCATAATACATTTGATGTACATAAGGTCAGTCCCCTTATGTGGCAGGCGGGGATCCCACATGGGGTAATGGATACCCCTCCAGTAGCCCAGATTACAGGGAACGGCCTGTGAGGAAGGACTGATATTGGTGGTCATTCCGGGATGATAGTTGAACATTGTATTTGGCCGGCCAACGCATTTATTTCCTATTCCTCCAACCCATCCTACGCACATTCTAGACACCTCCTACCTTATCTTCCAACGTCCCACCTTGTTCCCGCCCAGCACGTCTTTTATTGTATTCGGAAGTAATGGGAATGTGGCGTCACTTCCGCTGAATTCCGGCTTAGTTGGAGCAATATGGCACTGTTCCACTTACCCGAGCTGAGCTGTACCACACAATGAGATGAGGGCGTTGCATTGTCACCATCCTCTTATCTCCGCATTAATTCTTGCTCTACCCCCTCCTGTGTCCCATAAATAGCACGCATCCTCCCGCACATATGGAAGAGCGCCACAGACAAAACCTCGCAGTGGGAGTTTCGCACGGTCATTACACACGCATTTTCAGCCGCTAACGGCAAACTGGAAGCTACAGCTCAGTATGAGGAGCTCGGGGAGCGTAGTCAAGGCTACGCACATTCACCTGTGTGTAGTACAGAGGAATATGTGAAATTCATGGAAATACTCCGGTAATCTGCGAGGAAATTTGGGTCGGACATTGATGGAATTCATTCCAGCGGATAGAGTTGCAGAAATGGCAAGAGTGGTCCGTGTGGGGATCATGAGGGAGTACAGAGGGAGAGATTTTGGGCAATTGATGCGGGAGTGGGAGAAGAGCGTGTGTGTCAGTTGTGGAAATGGTAGTCAAATGGTTGGGAATTAATGAGCCGGTTCGGCTCTCAACTTTGTTAGTTTGTGGCCGGTCGGAATGTGTATACTAATTAGAGGCTGGGTCCTCCTCGCCTGGGATTCTCTCTGAGTGGGCTTGATTGTATGTTAGTATTGGGAGATACGGGAGTGCGGGAAATTACAGGGGATCAATTACAAGGGGACTCCATGAGTTGACACTCCCTGCCTTCTGTCACCACATACTACCTTTCACCACACAAACACACACATAAGCACATGCATATATTCTGCCACATGCAAATAAACATAAAGCCTACACACACACACATACACAACCCCATGAGGGCGCACAAGTGAAGAGGCAAACAAACACACGCCGAACCACCGACTGCATAAGTATGCTAATTATTTGCAAATTTCTAAAGCCCACACTTCCCTTGACCCGGTCCGTATGTGTAGTAGAGGGTCGGAGACCGGCTGGTGTTACCAGTTCTACGATGACCTGAACTGTGTCGAATCCCAGGATCCAGAAGGTGCTTCCCCACTACTTCTATTCACGAGAGTAGTGGCGGCGGGTGGAGATAGTTAGTAGGTTTTTGAATGAAAATTAGCTAACAAAATCTAAATTAGTTCAAAGTAAATTATTCACCAACCACCTGATGGTCCATTGTACATGCCGTATAGTATGCTCAGCTCTCTAGTGGTGGGGTAAACTTAATTACAAGAGGGAGAGAGCGAGTGCAGAGTAGATGGGAGAAGTGGAGGAGATGAGAGTGAATACTGTGGAGTGGCCCGCTGTCACCACTACAATAATGTTTTAACCATCGCCCAGGACGCTACCGCTATGTCTACCGATCGTATCCTACTGCTCCCAGTGCCACCACCACCACCACCTGTAAATCATGTAAGTTGGGCGCGGCGGAAATCATAATTGAAATTGATTTCATCATCATCACTCCATGCTTTCCCTCTGCCATTTCCACCCTAATTTGACTTTCTCTCTGCTCACAAGTGCCATTCTCATATGTATGAACTACCACTAGTCTTGCGAGACTCATCACGTATATATATATGTATATATATTTGTTGGGAAAGAAAGGGGTGGAATGACGAGGATGAGAGAGCAGAAGAACATGACAAGACGGAAGACTCGGTCTGAGCAGGAGAGAGAGACAGAGAGAAAGGAGTGGAGTGAGAGATGGGATAGAGAAAGGAAGAACCAACTTGATTTCATTGTTTGTTGAAGGGAAAGTGAAGGCAAATATTTGTTGGAGACAGTAGTGCGGGGGGAAAGTAGCGCCGCCACTCAACCACCGTCATTTATATATGTTTATATGTATATGTATATATATATATATATACATATACATATATCTAGGATATCGACAGGCTTGAGATTCTTTTTTGTCAATCAATAGACAGACGCCCTCCTTCACATCTCGCCGTGCCGCGTCCCACTCGACAACTCAGAAATGAGTGGTGTACAGAGATGCTCAAGGAGAAAGTTGATAGTAAGTAAAGTGAGAGCGAGCCGGGTGGGATTTTTTCCATTGACGGCAGTGGCAGCGAAGGAAACGATGGCAAAATCCCATACATTCTACAGGGGTTCGTCATAAAGCAACCCTCGAATGACTCACCGAAGCCTATACTTACCCATAAACGTAGCTACGAATGTGAAAACAATTTTTCTCACTAAATATGACATGGCGGGTAGCAATTGAACGAGTTTGGACCCCTAGATTTCATTAGTTCCACCCAGAGACAAATCCTATAGCTTTCACCTACTTTCACTATCTCTCAGCTATCATCCTCAAGGGGGCCTATCGTCTCTACAAGAAATACTCTAGCTAAATAATGATGAAAACAATGGAATCGTGAGAGTATGTACCATCTACACTTAACTACGGTAAAAGCGTCTCACCATACTTTGATAAAAGCAATCCATTTAACCCTAAAAGGCAAAGGAAGTTTGGTTTCCCAGTGGTTTCTGAAGGGAGGGATTTAAAATGCTGGGACATAACAGAGTGAAAGCGCGGAGAAAGTGACAGGGCCGGAAATCTTACCCGTTTGTAAGTAGGCGGTGAAAGTCATATGTACAGGAGTAATACTTTTTCGGATTCAAAACCCGCGGGTTGCCTTGCGATTCCTTGGAAGTTGTGGGCGGAAACATTTTGAGCGGGGAGAAGGTTGTACAGCATGGGTTGATGGACAGGTTGGTGGTGAAAGCACATGTTGTGGAACCTCTGGGATACATTATGCAGTGAAAGTGGTTGATATGTAACCAAGGCTATGAAGGAGCTAGATGAAACCACGGCAGTCCCCGGGTTGAAAGAAGGGTGAGCATATCTATGCTGACGTCTCTCGTGAAATTCCAAAAGGGAAAATACCCCACAACTTTTTGTGAAAGTGTATTATGAAATTAGCCCTTTGAATTTACATGATACAATTAACTGGGTGAGAGGAGAGGGGAGAGGGAAAGTGTATAGACGGGAAAAAGTCAGTGCACTCATTCCACCACCATATCAAGAGGATATAAACTTGTGTTCCCACAAGTTCTCAGCCTCCTTCCATGTACTTCTACCACTACTACTACTACCCTTCTCCAATATTTGCATAGCCTCAAAACATTGTTTCCCACTACTGTCATTCAAGCCTCCCCCTCCCCCCGTCAGTCATTTATCTCGTTGTTTGAGGATTCCCAGCACTTATTTCCGCCCCACATCCATACGTACACATATCATCCCCGGTCCAGTGAGGCCGAGAGAATCAACGCGCGGAGCGACAGTGGGTCCGAACATTTCCACAAACTCTCTCTCTCTCTCTCTCTATTTTCTGTTCCCTGGCAGCAGCAGCACTAGTAGTATTCCTCAATGAGGAACAACGGTCCACGGCTGAGGCTTTAAATGGAATTCAATCTAGTAGATTGATGGACTCGGAAGGGCTGACTAATTAAATTACTGCCCATTGAAGTTCATGAGGGGGTGCATTGGAGCGTAGTAGAGAGAATTTCAATTGCTTTTTACAGCGCCCCTCAAATTCCAGCTCCGCTCTCATCCCCTGCTCCCCGCATTAGCCCAACTCCCGAGGAACTGCCCAGTTTCTCTCCACCCTTGCCTTGGGCAGAGGCATGCATGCATGCGTGCATACATGCATGCATAGATGGAAGTGGGCAGAAAAAAAAGACGTGGAGAAGTGTCAGGGTACAGATGGGAGAGAGATAGAGAGGGAGAATTTACGCATTTAATTCAAATCTGTGGCGGAAATGCGCCTTCAAATTAGGAGGACGAGGATAGTAGAAGGAATCCAGATACGGAGGGCACGGAATGGGGAGCGAGGGTCCACGGAAAAAAAGCCCGGGTCCAGTCCACATGCATACAACATGCATGCATATGTAGGGCTACTGACCGCGCGGTTGGTGCGGGATAAAAGTGGGACTAAATTGGCATAAATGTTAACATGGGTTTGGCAGCGGGCCGCTTGTACGGTCCATTTGTACAGGGATGGCCGGGGACGGGTGTAAGACAGTGATTCCCATACAAGACGGCTTGTCCGTTGACAGCACAATGGGAATTGACAAAAAAAAAGAGTCTGGATTTTTTCCCATTCACTTTTTCCTTGGCTTTCCCTTAGATTTAGCTCCTTTGATTTCCTCTTCCTTCGCGGCCTTACTCTCTCCTGGCTCCGCTCCATTTCCTACACCTAGACTTTCTTTTCTCCCTCTTTCCTTTGGTTTCTCGGGACGAAGAAGACGAAGAAGAAAAAAAACTTGAAGACTTTACTCCTCTCTTTCTCCTTCCCCATCCCAGTCGTCATCATATGTTCCTCTTCGTCTACTTCTTCGAGTTGTTTTTCTTCATCTTCATCATCAACATCTTCGTCGTCTTCTTCTTTCAAGATTAGATAAGTCTTCAGGAGGTGCCGGGAGATGCCTTGAGTGAGGGGTTATGTCGGAGTATTACCTATGAAGGACAAGATACAGCTCCACAGCTCCTATACACAGGACTTTCCCCCTTATAATAATACGGAATGTTGAGTGAGCTATGGAAGTGGGGGACCGGAAGGTTGAGGTTCAGCAGCGGCATTTGCCCCAGACGAAGATGAAGGATGGAAGATTGTTGGAAGAGGAGGAGGAGGAGGCGTCACTGTGCTAATCCAACCTCCTGGACGGTCGGGCGTCCCCTGAAGATCCCCAAGACGTGGCCTGCATCCTTTATATACGCAGGGCGTATAACGATTCTTCCGTGTTTTTTTTCACCCTAACGACCCACCCACCCGGCCGCTCTCCTCAGGATCCACTGATCAAGGGACCGCTAACTCTTTTTGTTTTCCCAACTCAAGGCTCACATGGTTGAGTAGCTCCAGTTTTTCAATAATCATAATAATAACACAGGGTCTTGACAGCAATCCCGGTACTCCAGCCGGTTCCCATCTACTCTCCTGTCGGCAGTAGACGGGAAATCCGACTCGAACACTTCCCCATCATCTGGATAGAGAATCTTTTAAGAATTTAGCTAATGGTTAATGCGGCCAATTTTTCCCATTGTATATTGTGAGAGTTTAAAAGAGGGAAGTTGATTATAGGGAGGTGCGGGACGGTTTTGAGAACGGGTGGGGGTGGGACGCGTACTTTCTCCAACGATGATGACGGTGAAAGTATGATAAAGGAGGCGGCGACGTGGGGCTGTAGAAAATAAATTTGACTGACTTGTTCCGCCTTGAATACGCAGTGGGGGAGCAGCTTCAGCAACTCCCATGATGTCTTCCTTCCCCAACATCTTTTCATCTTAATTTAAGAGCTGAGATTAAATTAACCCAATTATTACTTATGTTCTGAGGAGTGGAGGTCCCCGTGGTGTGGCATAGGATGCTTAGGAGGACTATTGTCAACATGTCACTGACTACGCCCTACCTCGCGCCGGCCCCTCTCGTATATGTATTTTCTCATCCCTGATTCCTTCATCTATTCTATGGTCGGGGAGAAAAGCGTGGACGGACTCAAAACTTTCCTCACCGCCTCCCAGAATCACCAAACGTGTGAGGTGAGGATAGAATGAGAGCATGCGGTGAGACGTGCACATACATATGGGGGACGGGAAGTGTGATTATTTTTCAGAGTGGTGTTGAGTCCATATATGCACACAGTCAGCGTCTTCCAGGTGGTCGTGGTTGGTTGTAAGTTTAAAAGTCGGGAAAAGTTAGGGTAGATCGTACATACGCGTAAATCCATCCCCTTTGTTCTCCTCCTCCAGGTTGGAGGAAGTAACTTTGGAGTTTTACACTCATAAGATATGTAGTGCGGAGCAGTTATGATTCGTGGGCGAGAAGGAACGACGGAGGACAATGTATATAACATGGATTCGACTGTCACAACCAGCCGCTACCGCCGTCATCCTCTCCGCGCCTTTTCTTACGGCAATGCAACTGCGGAGCCAGACGGTCCACCGGTGGTGGTGGTGGGAGTTGCAAGTGGATTCAGAGTACATTACCATGCAGTCCCCATTAAAAGTTATACAGCTTCGCCGCGCGACCATGTTGAAATCAGAGCTTGTCGGGTGGAACCATTGGGGAAACTTGTCATATAATATACTCAACTCTATCCCCCCTCTCTTTCCTCTCTTTCTCTCACATCCCATAACTCTGTTCCGTCCCCTCAAAGTTTTACAGACTCCGGTTCGGAGTGGGAGAACGAGAGAGGGGGCTGTGCATTTTTCATTGGACCCGGTCCGATAACACTCAAGCCTGCTGGAATGTTTGCTGTCAGATGCAGGGTACTATTTGAGAGGAGCAAGTTTTCCCAGCGGATCCTATCACGGTGAACTGATCAACCCACTTGTTCTGATTTGAGTCTATCCAGTAATAAAGACTGCCGTCAAGAACGACTCTCCTACTCTCGTCTGGAACACCGCAGCGCGGCCATCACCTGGAAATCCCACTTTGATAGACGCATGTGGGCTAGCTTTAAACTGGGGGAAATTCCCCGACCTTACCACCACTACGACTACTCAACTCAGACTCAAACTTGCATGAGACGGAGATTCTGTGTGCGTGTGTGTGTGTGTGTGTGTGTGTATGCGTGGAAGTTTAGCTGAAAATCCGCTGTAGTAGTAGTTAGTACAGCTCCTCTGATTCTCTCCCGTCCTCCCAGCCGGCTGTCGCCCTCTCAAGCCTTCCTTTGAGCCGGAGTTGACAGGGTGTCCCAGAGTCTTTCTGAAACCAGTTTACATTTCCCAGAGCGTCACGAGGGGCAACCGTCCTAAGGATGCCGCCGCCATAGCTTGATTACTTTTCGAAGAAGGCGCCTTCTTCTTCCAGTCCTATCGTCTTCATCAGTATGTACATATATAAGCATCGCACAGGTAAAGCTCTTTGTAGATTCCTCCCTGTGCAGAGCGATGGAAGCAGGCATCCTTGTCGTCCGTCGCTCGCTTCACTTGGTCGGATTCAAAGGAGCGCAATTAATCCCACAAAAGATTCCCCCCACCGTCTTTTCCCTGTAATGCCCCATTGAAAAGGGGGCAGAAATTACATCGGGCGAGATGTTATGTGCCTGTGTTTGTGTGTCTCTGTGTGTCTGTATTTGTGTGTGTGTGTGTGTGTAGGTTATGTGTACAGAATGTTACGCAAACCTTGGGACTCTGTCATAAGGATTGGTACACGGTAAAACCCTCATTCTGTGGCACAGAATGTCAGTGGAGGTTCCACGGTGGGTGGGCTGCCTTAATCATCCACGTGGCTGGGGTCTTGTTGTGAAGTTACTGGGGCGGGAAAGTGGAATCATAATGAGCGTGCCGTGAACTATAAGTATATGGGGAGATATTGTGGAAGTGGGCTTGTTTGTTTGTTGGTTTGTTTGTTTGTCTGAGAAAGAAAAATCAGGGCTGATAGCTATGTACTCCCGGACGATGGCAAGTTTTGCCGGGGGTTTTGCTGTGTGAGAAAGTGTGCGGATTTCAACCAGGTTCAATTTTGTCAAAATAAACATCAATTCTCTAATCTTCTTTCCTTTATTTATTCATGGATGTCAGTTCTATTGAGCTGCGGGTGAGATGGCGAGAACGCGGGGAGCGGGTGGGAGGGAGCCCACATTGGATCCATTACTATGTAATGTATATACATACTCCAAGGTTTTTGCCCTTGTTACTGATTGTGTTTCACGTGTGCTTATGTATATCTACATATACGTAACCGTAATGTGATTCTACCCTTACAAAATCCGTTCTCTCTCAGCTCCCGTACTACGGGAGTAGGCGGAGCAGCGGAGGAAATACGAGCTGATTCCTCGGAGTAACCGACTCCACTCAGAATCCCGAAACTGCTGCTGCTGTTGGGAAGAGGCATACGGCATGAGAGACAAGTTACAAGTGCTCGTTATATTCCAACTCCTGCAAACTCCGCCTTGGAACCTGGGGGTTAATTTTTGATGCAAAAGGACGTTTCATCCTCCAACTAACATGACAAACCCGAGTTTATTTTGTCCGGGTAGGACGCAGTTGCACTTTAAAAGTTGAGAAAAAAACAGCATAGCTCTTGGTTTTCCTGTCTACTAAAGGTTTGGCCCGAGCTGTAATAAGTTGAAGAAAGTTGAGGGACAGAGTGGATTTTGTCAATTTAGTAAATTGTGGCTGGGAAGTTGGAAGACTGGGGGGAATGCGGCGGTGGCGGTGCCGGTGGTGGTGGTAGTAGTGGCGGTGGTGACGACGGTCGGAGTGGTACGGACGACGGTGAGAAGCTTTAACCAAGCAAATCAATGGCTGATGGGATGCGGCCGACTTCGGATCTTTCTGACTGTCAACAGGAATGTGGGCGTTAAGTTGCATAAATGGGCTCTTCGTTCCCGCACAGTCACTTGGAGTCAGTCACGCAAAAGGGTACCACGTTCCCCGTCTCCACTGCCTGCGCGTACATATGCGATGTTGCTGTGTGTCTCATGTGTTAGGGCTGCCGAGTCAGAACAATGTAAGCAAGTTTTCACTCACAGTCAGTGAGAGAAGAGAGTGAGCCATGTTCCAACTACGTGGCAAATTAGCTTAACTTTCCCCTCTGTGAGTTGGAGGAGGCTTTGGGCCTGTGTTCTCCTCATCGTCCTCTGGTAACTTTCTATGTGTCGGGAGTCAAGTTTCTCTGGTAGAGAACAGGCTGTAGGTTGTACGCACATTATCCATGTAGGTCCAAGTCGACGTGCATAGCGACACAACACACAGTTCCCCTTCACGCCCGTACTCTCATCATCCCAGCCGCACTGCACTGCATAGGGGAGGAATGTAGCCGGATGGGGGAAACGGAGGTAGAGCTTTACTACTAGAGAACGTGAGCTCATCCAACTTTGCATGTCAAGCGCATATATTTATTGCCACAGTCCCTTTATGTCTCTGTAAAGTGGGGGGTGAGTGATCAGAGGAAATGTAGATTCGACTTTTACCTCTCTTGTGTGTGTGGTGTGTTTGTGTGTGTGGTCGGACAAAAACACATGTTACACCTTCACTGTCTCAAGTTACCACTCATCTATCCTATCCTTCTGCTCCAGCATTTGTCAGCCTGAAAAACGCGTGGATATAGTGTTGTGACTAGGACAAAGGTGTATGTCTAACTACACACACACACACACACAGATTCTTCAATTCATCGCCGCATGCGTGCTCTTTGGTCGTTTTGGATCCGATTTGAAAAGTCTCATCTTGGTAAAATGATACAGATGGAGCGGAACAAGAACAAGTTTGATAATAATGATGGCCTCCACGACTTGAGCCGGCTATTCCCGTCGTCCACAAATTCCCATGGAAAAGAGACTCAAGACATTTATGTTAGAATTCCCCACAAAATTGGGCGGACAGAGTGGGCCTGAAAAAAACTTTGTGTTAACTTTCAAGCTACATGATAATCCACGACTGTGTGTGTGTGTGTTTGGCCGTACTGACAACAAATAACTCCATCACTGGTCATTTTCCTATTCTAAGCATATGTCTTCAATGTTTTCCACAATTCCAACAGCAAATCTATTCACATCCCGGGTCATGCAACCAATATTTTATGCTAATTGTGTCCTACATAAACTAGGGCACACAAACACTGGCCCCGCTTGAAGCATGCTGCTAAACTTCCACGTCGCGATGTACACTGTCTACACATTGACACATTTATGCCAAGAAATGGGCCTCCCTAAAAAATGGAAAACTTGTCCTCGCCCCCTCCTGCGATGTAGCAAACTTGGTTGGTAGTAAACTTTTTGCTCCGGGAAATTTAAAGTAGGGACTGTACAGAACGGTTCGTGTGTAGAAAACTTACCGCTAGAAAATCCTACAACTAATACATAAGCTGGCTACCCCGTACGAACCACTACCGAGAAAGTCAGTAAGCAGTCATACAAATGCAGGCCACATAAATCCGCTCCTTCGCCACCATCACCAGCGCCATCGCCGGCGGTGAAGGGAAGCGGCAGAGATGTTGATGGCACGAAACATGAACGGACAGCCGGAGCAAAGGCGGAATGAATTTTAACCAAGGTGTTCTTGAGGATGAAGGGAGAAAACCCCGTTGACTTGCGGTCCCGAAGATGAAGAAGAAGAAAAAGAAGACACGACTGTGTTCCTGACTCTGTTGTGTATGTGATGATTTAGGACCTGGAATACTTTCAATATTTCATGGACTTTATTTGAGATAAATCAAAACCAAGAATCTGGCCACAGTACCCTTGGGAAGCCTGTCTCGGTTCAGTGTGTAGTGCATGTATGTATGCATGTGTGTGTGTGAAGTGTAAAAAAAACTCTCGGAGACGCCCTATAGGGTTAGACGGGGAGAAAGATTGGAAGAGAAAATAGGAAAAACAGAGTGTATGGTATTAGTGGTGTGGTAGTGTGTATTATAGCGCCCATGCATGGTAACATGTACCAGCACCCCACACAAAAGACATTGAATGTAAAATAATAGCAAAAGCTGTTCCCTACATGGTTTGATTGGTTCGAGCCACCGAATGACCCTGAGAGATGAGAAGGACGAGAAGAGGAGGAAAAAAAAGGTGTGTGAGGGAAGGAGAGATGTGGATATGAGTGAGGGAGACCGAGAGAGAGAAAGAGATGAGGTAGCAGCGAATGTGACTGGGATGCCAGGCTGGGAGGAGGATGAGGATGAGGAGGAGTAGGAGTGAGGCAAAACGATATATTTTTACCGATCCATCCACTGTTTTTGGCAGTAGTGCAGGGCGGGTGAAAGGGAGTTGTTATGGAGTGGAGGATGAAAAGAAGGGGAGAAAACGGCAGGGGAAAAAATGAAATAGAGCAGAAACTAGTGCGTACATCTCTAATATAATGTTTATTATAGATGAGGGAGAGAAAATGATGTGAAGATGAGAATGTAAGGGATGATAATTTAAGAGGAGAGAGAGTGAGAGTGAGGGAGCAAAAAGGAACATCAGGAGGGAAGACAGCCTATATCTTATAGTGTACTCGCATATGTACGTATCAACGTACATACATGATCGCATACAGCGGATGAGACCGGAATTGAAAGTTTTCCACTTGCATTGTTATTGTGGAGCCAGACCCCTAAGTGTGTGTGTGTGTGTGTGTGTGTGTGTGTGTATGGAGGTTAAGGTGGAGAAAATGTCATCTGTCTCCAGGCTCATCTGTCACTTTTGCCAAGGCGACGAACGTCGTCATCTCTCGCCCTTTTCCTTCGTATTCTCTCCCCGCATCATCGTCCACTATCCAACGTTCCACACGCTTGACTTTTTCCTTCCCGTAAAACCCGGGACACTCCGGACGGTCTTAGTGTATGGGTATACGGGATGACACATTTACTTCAACGTGGACACGCACGGGAAGCTCCGCGTGTGCGGTGTGGTGGTGGACTTTCTCCAAAAAGAAATTCCAAGAAATAAACTTATCTTCATGCGAGTTTCATCCCTAAGCCATGTGTCAGCTATTTTCCCCCAAAAGCCGCAGAATATAAGGACGAATGGAATGGACTGGGACTGTGTGTCGTCGCGTCCCGGGTCTTCGTCTTGATGAAATATCCAAAATTACGACGCGAGGAAAAGTCGACAGGGAATATTTTCAAATTATTTGGGAGAAAAAAGGATGGGGGGTTTAAAAAAATTGCTCTATTTTCCCCCGACTTATCTGTCCGTCCTGACGGATATGTCATGTTACACAGCCCCTGCCTCATCCAGTCCTTCAGCTGTTCCTTACCCCATTTCGGAAGCACCGGGGAGACAGTAGGGACGATGGGGAAATGGGTTTTTAAAAATTGAATGTTAAGTTCATGCATACACATATATTATACATGTTTTGTGGACTCTGTGAGTGCTTAGAAATTGAATTTCTTCCCACATATATACTCTGTGCCTGTGGGTGAGTGTATTTGTGTATGTGTGTGTGTGTGTGTGTCGGTATGTGAGCTGTGTGAAGGCTGAGGTAATTTGTTTGGGGAACCTTTCAAATCCGTCAGGCCCTACCGTAAATTCCGTGGATTCCCCATTGGCAGAAGGAATGAAAGGAGAGGCCTTTGATTATACGGGATTTGCACAGCTGAACCACGGACGTCCTTGTCAGCCACCAAGTGTAGACGAGGTGTCAGAGTTCAAGATGAGCAGACAGCTCGTGGGACGCGTCGTCAGAATGAGCACAATGCCGTTTGGATTTCCTTCTCCCATCTTTGTACTCTCTTTCCCTCTCTCTATGTGGACGTCAATAACTGTCCTTCCTCTACCCGACGTTTCCAGGCCGCCGGCTAACTTTTCTCGTAATTGAATCCGAAATGTTTCATATTATTTCATGTTCAGAGCCATCCACTCACACGTCCGAGCGTCCTAACGTATGGAGAGAGGGAGGGCGCGGTCGGTAGTGGCGAAATTCGTTAACAGTTTGTCCTGACTTGAAATTAATTGAAGCTGTGCCGCCCGCCTGCCCCAACTGGTGGAGATCAGCAACGGGCAGGAGCCAAGCCGTCAGCTGTTGTGCTGACGACGAGGAAATGATGAGGAAAAAAATACATACACACACATATGCGCCCAAACGCAGAGCAGAGAGGGGAGAGCTTCTCGTTTCCAGATTACAAGTTTACTCAGACAGGACATCTGGACAATAATATAATAATAATAATAATAAAGGTGGACGCTCACAGCCCGCGGTACGCACAACACGGGCGACTCTACCAAGGGGGTGAAATAATGATTCCTACATTTAAAAACAAGACGAGGGCCGACACTACAGATGACCTGACAATTTCCTCAGTAGTACAATAATTTAATTCAGTAGACAACACAGTATATTTACAAAAGATATAGGAATTAGGTAGGCATTAAAGTTTTTTGTCAACAAATCAACCGGTTAGTTCGTAATTGTTAAGAAATAATTATAATAAGTGTGATTTCTTGTGAGAACTTGGGAGGGAGCCAAGTCGTTTCCATTTTTAGAGCCACTGATGCCCCTCCTGCTACGAGACGCACCAGTTTTCATCTCCAAACACACACAGGACTCCCGCAAGCCTTTTAATACTCGCTCAAATCACTGCCAAAAAAGGATTGTTCTGGGTGCAGAGTGCTTCGACTTGGATTCCGTGCAGTCGTAATAGTAGTAGTATAGTAGTCGAAACCTCGAGGACTGAATGAGGCGTAAAACAACTCTGAATTCCGGGTAAAACGCGAGGACGACCATCCGGGTCGGAACAGAGCAAAAGTAATTCACGATTGATTCTCCAGAAAAACCATGCATTGGTCTTACTTCGTGACATTTTAAAGGAAAGTCTGGAGAGGTTCACAATAATAATAATAGTAATAATGATTACAATAATTATAATTATAATCAACATCATCATCTTAACTTGATTAGCACTTGGAAATGCTGAAACAAACACACAGGATGGACAGATCCACGGAACATGCGGTAAATTTTTACTTAATACATACTTGGAACTTACACCTATTTACGCAGTTTTGTTGGTGTTGTTGATATATCATACCTTGAAAATTATTTACACTTTGGTACAACTGGAAACAAGAAAATAGGTCTACGACAATAACCCATGTATTACATAATTTTATATGTTATCGCGCATTATCATCCTCAAATCTGTACACACTTTGTCAGCAGGTGACCTCGGTAGAAAATCATAGCAATAATAATCATAATCATCATAAAATCCTTAGTTAGACGCTTAACCCGAGAAAATTTCCTATTACTAGTAATAATCTATATAAAGAGATGTGAACTAAATGTGTGTAGTTGTTTCCGAACGAGGCATTGCAACTTACATCCTGCTGATTCCTCTTACCCCCCTTCCCTATCCTTTTTATGGATACCTTAAAAGTTTCCCTTCTTTTCCCTCTCTCTATGGATTTTGCATGGATCCGAGCTGATCCGATTTCCTATTTTTACTTTTCCTCTCCAAATTCTCCCCATGTTCGTCCAGTGTATAGTAAGAGGTGACACACATGCACACACATAGGTTTAAAGACCAGCCCTATAGGGTTCTCACTCATTTTCACTGCCGCCACTGCACTGCTCTCCCCATGTACATGTACAAATGTTTCGTCCCTGGCTATTACACACAGGTTTTACCAAGTACGCACGTACGTTTACCACGATTCGTTCTAGAGCTACTATATGTACCTTATATCTAAGTCGTTCATTGTCTCTGGATACAACAATTTGTGTAATGCGGGAGGAGGAGGAGGACAAAACTGAAATGAAAAACCTGTACCTGTATATAAAAAGAATGTGTATTCAATTCTTTCAGTTTGGTTTTACAAAAAGGACTTTTGTCAATTCCTTCACTTTTCTTCATGTAGTAGTACATCGATCGAATCTAACATTCGATCTACTTGCTCACTGGTCTGCTACACAAAACATTTACAAATAGAACTGACAATATTCATATTTGGTGACTACTACGAACATCGTATATACTCTTCTTCTTCTTCGGCATCTTCCTCATTTTCTCCTTCTTCTTCGTCTCCTTCAAGTTACGTCAAACTGATGATTATATTTTTCAACACTGGTATTTTTTTAATTTCCGCTACATGTGCAGTATCAATAGCTTAAGGTAGCATCTTTCCGCGACACACATACATGACGAGCTCTGAGAAATGACATTTATCGTTAGTAATCAAGGTTGATGGTTGTTGCAGTGTATTTGATTTTTTGTTGAGAAAAAAAGCCTATAGAGTTAGTTTTGCCAGTAAGGCGGTGCTCCTCCGTACTGCTGCTGCTTGCTTCCCTTCGGCTGTCCACTTCCCTGCCGGGATGCATTGCTTCCGTCCTGAAAATCATCATATTACAAAAAATCATTAGAACCCGCACACTCCTCCTTCCTTGCGGTGACAAAAGACGGCGAGAAATCAGAAAACGGAAATGAAACAACCAACTCAAGGCTACAAGCTGCAGAGGGAGTGACGTCGTATACATCAAAAACAACAACAACAAGAGGCATTAAAACAACACTTTAACCAATACTTTATGGTTAATCGATCCATACACACATTCTCACAAGGACATAAAGCGCTACTATCCCCCCGCCATCAAAACTGAGGCCACTACAAGGTTGGCCGTCACAAGTGTGAAGAGCACAACAACTAGTCTTCACGGAAGCTGTAGTAGTAGACGTTGGCGAAAGCAAAAAGGAGGAAACATAATGACTTGAGGCAATGGAAGAGCTTGTACAGGTTGCTGTGCGATGTAAACGCCATACGGGGCTCCTAATCCAGCACCACTCATCTGACTGTTCAAAGGATTCGCTCCCGCTCCCATCGAGTTGTAGCCTCCCCCCGAGTTTACAAACGGCTTCTCGTAAGACTGGAAAATGGTTCACCATATATTTATGGTACAATTAACTTTCGCAGGAATTTTTTAGACGATGATATATACCCCTCAAAAAATCCAAGTGTGTGAGATCTCCAAATAATTTCAATTATTCAAAAGTTCAATTTTCTGGGACATAAACTTACAGGAATTTTGTTCAAATGTCCTTTGCCATACATGGACGTATTCAAATCAGTCGTCTGGGAAGTTCCTGAGGAAGTGGCTGAAGCCGATTTGCCAGAATTGGAATTGGGGCCACCGACTCCAGGGCCACCAGCATAGGAATTTTTGCTGAAGTCAGTCGAGGGCCCTGGGGGTCCCTCGTAGGAGTAGGGCGGAAACATGCCCTTGCTCTGATACTGATGATTCGCCGAGCCGGCGTGCGGTGCTCCCGATGCATTCGTCGCGGGGGCCATTGCTGACGTGGGGTACATATGAGGTGGCGGGTACGGGAAGTGCGTCCCAGGATGCATCATGGCATTGTTACCCACGTAGTAAAAAGGTAGCGCTGGATTGTACATTGGTTGTTGTGTATTTTGTCCGGGTATATTTGAAGGCACCGGTGATGCAGTCGAACTATCCGATCGAGGGAAACGGGCATCCGAGCCACCCGAGTAGCTGGAAATCGTCCCGTCACTCCGACCAGACACACCAGGCCCACCAGCACCCGCTATACGCACACACAACAAAATTCAAAGTCAAGCCTCGGTTCCCCACCACACTACCCATCAAGGAAAGGTGTACGGAAATTGAAATTATTATTACGTACTACTACGACTACAGGGATAATTAATGAGAACGCAGTAAAGAAAGATAATGAACCTTCTAATGTGAAACTGATAGGGTTACCATAGTTGGCTGCACCAGCATCGTAAAATCCTTGAATATGAGGGGGCATGCGAGGCAGTAATTGAACTTGGCCGTCTTCAAAACCGTAGAAAGGTTGCGGCAAGCTATAAAATGTCGGAACCCCGCTCTGATTTAGAATATACTGAGGCTGCATTACCATCCCGGGTGGGATACCCATCTTCGCTCCTCCGCCACCAGCTGCACTGGCTACGTTGGATGCTGAGGAAATCTTTGGATTCGAGTTTGAGGAGGAGACTATAACTGTGTAATCAAAAAACAAATACATGCAGATTCGTAGACACCCGCCCAATTACGATTTTTCAAAATGTTTCATTTTATCATAATTCAAAACTATATTTTCCAACATTCTCCCTGGAGCCTACCTGAACCTTGTTGCAGAGAACCCATCTGAACAGAATTTGCAGATGACGACCCAGAAGCGGAAACTGAAGAATTCGTCTCACTAGATGAGTCTTTACTAGTTTGATGTCCACTCGGAACATTTTGAGCAGTAAGTGAACCTTGAAGTTTTTGTCCGTAATTTCCATACTGCGAATTCCCTGCTGGAGCGCCACCGTACCTTAAAACGCAAAAGAAAAAAGTCTTTGAAACGTCCAAAATTTGAGTCAGAATTTTTTTTCCGTGAAGGTTGCTAGCATAACTTACGCAGGAGCGCTAGAGTTTGCGTTATGATGATACACCGGCGCCGGTTGAGACGTGTTGCTGGGATATACACTTTGGCTTTGACTCACAGGAGTCAAAATAGGCTGGGTTGGAATCTGCGATGATTGAACGGCAGTAACTATCGGCTGACTACCATACGCTAGATTCCCCATATTGTGATAACTTGACTGAGACGCTGAAGCCGATGAATAGGATGCAGCCGTGACAGCACCAGGTGAGTTGCCGTTGCCGACGGTGGAACTGCTGTAAGTCACTGGACCTGCTGGGGGTTGAGTTACCGGAGCAAAGCCGGGCGCAGGGAACCCAGGAGCGCCCTTTCCATAGGTCACAAAGGCCGAGCCCACATTAGGGTTCACGTAAGCTGACTGAGGGGAATTACTGCTCTTCTGATTCTGTAAAGCTAACGCATGCGAATCCATGTTCGGCGAAATGGGGACGACACCGGGTTGCGACGTCCCTGTTTCAACCAGATTTGACTGCGCGGGTCGCTGATTTTGAAATGGCGAGGGCGCCTGAGGAGGTACAGTCTTGTTGCTCAAACTCTCCTTTTCAGCAGCTGCCACAAACGTGTCCAGTTTGGCAGGCGGTGCACCATAAAGAATGTCTGCGTTGGCCTTGTTTGAGCTTAACACTGAGTTGAAATTCATGGATGAATTGTCATCAAACTCCAATCCTCCGAATTGCACGTCCAGTGTGCCCACAGAATCCACTGGCATTTCCACTGCAGATGATGGGATCTACAGTGAAGAGTACACATCATGCATATATCAAGGTTCGTGGGATTGATGACAAAGTCAACAAAATTACATTTGTGAAAAGTCAGCGGGAAAATCAGCAGCTCACCTTCGACGTAGTAGTAGGTCCACGGGGCCTCTGCAACTTTGTCCTAGGTGGTAAAGCTTGATTAGAGGGTCCGATCGGTACTTGATTTGCGTTTGAATACGACGACTGCAGAGTCGCCAGGAGGTTGGCTCCCGCATTGCTAACACTTGAGGTGGAAGAGTTCTGCGTTGATTTCTGAAGGAGCAAACTGAGGTCAATACTCTGGCCGGGTACGACCGGGGCCGGACCCGGAGGTACGGCATTGAGTCCACCGACCGCCGTCGGCTCTCCCAGAGCATCACCGCTACCTACTGCTGAGATCTTTACATCAGCTCCCACTGCAGGGGCAACCGTGCTCCCGATGTGGTTGGGCCCCACACCATTCGTGGCATCCACAAGTGGCGGCGTCACCTGCGAGGTCGCTGTGGAAGGTGTAAATACTTTAGTTTCATTCAGCGATCCTGTGTACTCCTCATTATCCCAGTCTTCCGCTGAAGGAAATTCATCCCACTTATCTGCAAAATAATACGCGTCCTTACCACCATTTCGAACCACTCCACAGTAGTGTCAGTCACACCGCACGGGATCATTGACGGGCATGGATTATAACTATGTGGCACTCACCAACTTTGAGAGGGGTCGTATCTTTAGGAGCCTCCGCCTGACTATTTTCCCACACATCAATCGTGTTGTAGCCATCATCTTCACGTCCTCGCGTTCGACTCGCAAAGGTTCTCGTACCTTCTCGTCCTCGGCCGCCACGGCCTCCACCGCGACCGCCCCGCCCGGGTCCATTGGCTATCCTCCCGAAATTTCCACCAAAATTCCTCGAGCCCCCCTCGTCATTCTCCTTGTTGTCCACTCGACCTCCTCCCCGTCCACGTCCACCGCGGCGTGGACCTCCACGGCCCCTTTCACCTCGATCCCCTCGGTCGTTCCGACCCCGCTCATTACCCACTGTTTGCCCATCACCTGCCTCCGATTCTTT